>JADRCD010230299.1:29822-47044 GCA_019843815.1 Montemys delectorum
TAGTGCAGTGGAATTAGGGAGCACTAGTGGGTACAGCAGAAACCTAGCGCAGTGGAAACTCCCTGTAAACTATGAGGGTGGCTCTAGTGAGAACTCTGTAGAGAAATTTTAACCCAGCAACACGGCTGTGCTGATCACATCCAAAGACCTAGGTCTTTATGATCCATCAACAATGCAGAAATGCAACAAACCTTTCATACCCCAGCTGAAATCCTTTAGTACACGTCTTTAAGGTAAAGTTAGTTTGTAGAAGAAAGCAGCAGTGTTTGAAAGTGGCATCTAATCGAGGGGAGGATACTGAGTAATCAGAGAAAGATGTGACAGTATTAATGAAAGATCGGATATGCCCAGATATCACAAGAACATCGGAGGAAAGAGATGTTATTTAAGAACAGCCCAGGAGAGAGAGAGCGAGAGCGAGAGCGAGAGCGAGAGCGAGAGCGAGAGCGAGAGCGAGAGCGAGAGCGAGAGCGAGAGGAGTCAGCTCAGTTGGCTGGGAGTCAGTGTGGTGGAGGCAGTTCATTTGAGATCAGGTAATGCATTCGAGTTCAGCTGAGTTCAGTTTAGTCAGCTGGGAGTCAGTGCAGTGAGTACAATAAAGTGGATGCAGTTGAAACAAGAGAATAAGGAGGGGACAAAAATTTAGAACAAAATGCCAGAGTTAATTTGAGGGCAAGAGGAGCAATTTGGTGAACCCTGGGGAAGCTAGATTGAAGTCATCCTGGAGAGGAGTTGAAGCCAGAATAGCTGAGTTGAACCAGGCAGGTAGAGTTCAAAAAGAACTGGAAAAGCTGAGGTTATTCGTCAGAAAGCATCTGAGATGGTAATTACATCAGGCAAATAAAAGATACTTTCATAGCCTCCTAGTAGCAGAGGATACCTAGACTGAATGGGTTATCGTTTAAAGCCAGACAAAGATTCCAGTATTCAGACTGGGTTACATTTGTTTGAGCTATCTGCTGAGTCAAACGCATCAATATTCCTAAAGAACCCGGGTTGTCCTTAATACAGAAGTTTGCTCTCTGAAAATTGACAGCATGTTGCATTGCTGGGAACAACATCCTCACAGCTCATTGAAAGTACATATATTGAGCTGGTGTAGACTTAGTGCCTTTGAGCTGGTGTAGACTTAGTGCCTTCATCCCTGTATTCTAGCTTCTTTTTTCCAAGAAGGTACTCTAAAGTCTACGGAAAAAGATACAAGGACACCAACTCAGCCACAACAACCTACACCTACAATCTCTTATTCACTGAAAGAGGGACAGCAACCAGAGACTGGATAGCACAGACATTGAGGTTAGAACCAAACTTGAGAGGGGAAAAAAATCAATGAACGTGTTCCAAATGATATTCTGGTGTACACTTTGCAGTGCTTTTTCCACTTACCAAAGAGTGGCATCCTCCACAGCAGATGGCCCCTCTTTCAGAGATACATAGTCAAACATTATGTAGAAATCGAGAGAGACAGAGAGAGAGACGACAGAGACAGAGACAGAGACAGAGGCAGAGACACACAGGGAGAGACGGAGACAGACAGAGAGATAGAGACAGAGACAGAGAGAGAGAGTCTAAATTGAAAATCTCAGTTCAGCCCTCAGGCCCCTCCTTTCTGAGATTGGGGGAATCTCATAGAAGAGAACAAATACTGTAGGAGTTAAAGGGAATGGAGAACACCAGATGACGGCCATCTGAATAAACTAAGCAGGGCTCACATGTATTCACAGAGACTGAAGCAGCAAGCACAGAGCCTGCGAAATTCTGTACTACGTCCTTGTTGTACACATTATGGCTGTTAGCTTGGTGTTTATGATGGGAATTCTAACAGAAGCAGGTATGTCTCTATCTCTTTTGGCTGCTGTTCGCACACTTGTTTTTCTCCTGTCCTCAGGTTGCTTTGCCTATCCTCGATATGAGTCCTTTTGCCCTGCCTTGTATCTTGTTTCTGATGTGGTCTTTTGACGGCCTGCTCTTTTCTGAGAAAACACCCTCGTGGATCTGAGAGAGAAGATAGATGGCGGAAAGACTGGAGGAAGGGAAATTTGTGGTCAGGCTGCATTATATGAAAGAACAATCTAATTTCAATAAACATATAAAACAAAAGTGGTAATGAAAGGAAATATACTTATATACACATAATATGTATAAACATGTGACATGAAACAAGAAACTTCTGTTACTATCCTCTTGATGAAGACAAGCTTTCTATCAATCATCTATCTATCTATCTATCTACCTATCAATCTATCTATTTATCTAGATCTACATATCATCTATTAATCCAATATGTCATCTATTAATGTATTTTTTCTATCATCTATCATCTATTTGTCTAGGTATCATTTATTTATCAATCTGTCTGCCTATCTATCTACCTATCTATCTATCATCTATCATGTGTTTTCCCCCTTCATACTCCAATCTCTTCCATGAGTCACTTCTCCCTATATACTTAAAATTTACTTATTTGGATACTTCTTATAAAACTCTGTCTGTGCATTGCAGAACCAATGCCACTGGATACTCTATTGAATGTGGCCACTGCAAGGCTCATTAATTCTTTCTCGACAATTTTTAATGGTTTCATCCCTTTCTTCTATAAACCTATGATGGTGCATATTCCAGTACCTCAGTGGTTGATTGTATTACTAACAAGTTTTTTCATGAGATAACTAAAAATATAAGATGGACACCCATCAAGTACAGTTTATTAGAATACATGATTTGGCTACTTAAAGTCCAGTAAGTTAGCAAAGTGAAGACAGAACAAGTAGGCATCTATTGGAACCACATACGAGGGGCTCTACAGAAACATGGCTTGTTAAACATGTTGACTTTATGCATCTAGGTTTCAATAACTGTGAGTGAAGCATGCCTTGCTTTTAATCACACAATCTGTAGAACTTATTCACAGCATAATTTGCATCTATGTGCTTAAAGTTTAAAAGTTCAGTATATTCCCTTCCTTGTTCCCCTTTAATCCCTGTGTGTTGACTACATTCTTTTTAAATACTTCAAATGAAAAATATAAACAATTTTAACAGCAAGAATTTAATATTTTTCATAATTTAGTCTCTCTTCCACAGACTCCCTAAGACTACTATTCACACACAAATTCTCAGTATGTTGCAAATTGATCTATATCTTTTCCTATAACTTTCTCCACTTCTTGTGTATTTAGTCTATCACTGTTTGGCCATAGAATCCAGTAAGTACACCTAAGCAGTTTCTGATTAGTCAATGTGTCTCTGCTTTAACTTCATTTCTCTTACTATGACAAAAACAAACAAACAAACAAACAAACAAAAAGGAGACAAAACTACTTAGAAGAGAAGGGACTTGTATGAGTCACAGTTTCTGGGTCAAAGTACCTCAGATCGGGGAAATCAGAGTGACAGGACCCAAAAATAGCTATTCCCATAACATCCTCAATGAAGAGGAAAAATGAAATCATGCATGCTTGGGCTCAGATACCTCTCCACTCATATATAGATCTGAATTCAAGTCTGTAGAAATATACTATCCATATCAATGAATATAATAAAGAAATTCTCCCATAGGCATACTCATAGACTATCCTGAACCAGATAATCCTCAATTGATACACATTTGCCAAGTATTCTAGATTGTGTTAAGTGAACTATTCTAGTTATCATAGTCTCTCCATAACTACAGGGAAGTGGTGAAATGCTAGAACATACTGACCTTTCAGATAACTTGAATTGCATTCCTAGTACCCATGGTAGTTGGCTATCAACCACTATAACTACAGCTTTATGGGAATCAACTCATTTTTTAGCCTCTGCAGACACCACACTCATGTATACAATACAAAATCGAGGACACACCTGTATACATATACTTTAAAATTCATCTAAAATATTTTAAAATAGAAAAACTATTGTGTTAAAATATCTCATTGGATAATTTTGTCAAAAATTACTAGTTCTTTTTGTTTTATACTTAGTTTTGAATTGTACTTTCACCTAGTACTGGGACTCTGTCTTTGAAATTTCATAAAAATAAGTATGTACTGCCAAATAGCAAACAAAGAAGAGCAGCAAACGCTACTATGTTATTCACAGAGATTTTTGTGAGCATAAGTATGAGCATGAAAACAAGATAACAATTAGATAAATTGAGACCTATTACCCATACACATTTAAGTTTGTTGCATTATAAAATTTTAGGCATTATCTTTTCCTTCTAAAATGAGCTTATGTTTTTCTTAATTAAAAAAAAAGTGGGTATATATTATATTGTTGTATATAAGTGGCTTTCTCAGCAAAGTATATTCCTAACACATTATAACTATCAGAAAAAATTCAAAACATTCAATACTAAGTTTTATATTAGATATTTTATTTATATACATTTCAAATATTATCCCCATTCCTGGTTTAACTTCCAATACCCCCCTACCCCAGCCTCTCTTCCCCTGATCACTAATTCAGCCAATCCCTCTTCCCTGTCCTGGCATTCCCCTTATACTGGGAATATAGCCTTCACAAGACCAAGGGCCTCTCCTCCCACTGATATCCAACACTGATATCCAACAAAGCTATCCTCTGCTACATATACAGCTGGAACCATGGATCCCTCAATGTGTCCTCTTTGGTTGGTAGTTTAGTCCCTGGGAGTTCTGTGGGTACTTGTTGGCTCATATTGTTCCTACTATGGTGCTGTAAAACACCTTCAGAACCTTGGGTCCTTTCTCTAGCTCCTCCATTGGGGGCCCTGTGATCAGGCCAAGGGTTGGTTGAGAACATCTACCTCTGTATTTGTCTGGCACTGGTAAAGACTCTCAGGAGACAGCTATATCTGGCTCCTGTCAGCAAGCATTTGTTGACATCCACAATAGTCTCTGGGTTTGGTAACTGTATAAGGGATGGATCCCCAGGTGGGGAAACATCTAGATGGCCTTTGCTTCATTCTCTGCTCCACACTTTTTCTCTGTATCACCCCACAAGGGTATTTTTCCCCTTCTAAGAAATATGAAATAATGCACACTGTGGTCTTCCTTCTTTTTGAGCTTCATGTGGTCTGTGAATTGTATCTTGGGTGTTTGAGTGCATACCATGTGTGTTCTTTTGTGATAGGGTTACCTCACTCAGGATATTTTCTAGTTCTATCGATTTGTCTAAGAATTTCATGAATTCATTGTTTTTAATAGCTAAGTAATACTCTATTGTATAAATGTACCATATTTTCTGTATCCATTCCTCTGTTGAGGGACATCTGGGTTCTTCCCAGCTTCTGGCTATTATAAATAAGGCTACTCTGAACATAGTGGAGCATGTGTCTTTATTACATGTTGGAGCATCTTCTAGGTTTATTCCCAGGAGTGGTATAGCTGTTTCCTCTGGTAGTACTATGTCCAATTTTATGAGGAACTGTCAAACTGATCCAGAGTGGTTGTAACAGCTTGCAATCCCACCAGCAATGAAGGAGTGTTCGTCTTTCTCCAAATCCTCACCAGCATGTACTTTAACCTGAATTTTTGATCTTAGCCATTCTGACTGGTGTGATGTGGAATCTTAGGGTTGTTTTGATTTGCATTTCCCTGATGACTATGGTGCTTCTCAGCCAATGGTATTCCTCAGTTGAGACTTCTTTGTTTAGCTATATACCCCAGTTTTATTAGTATTATTTGGTTCTCTGGAGTCTAATTTATTGAGGTCTTTATATATATTGGATATTAGCCCTCTATCAGATGAAGGGTTGGTAAAGATCTTTTCCCAATCTGTTGGTTACCATTTTGTACTATTGACAATGTCCTTTGTTTTACAGAAGCTTTGCAATTTTGAGGTCCCATTTGCCAGTTCTTGTTCTTAGAGCATAAGGCATTGGTGTTCTGTTCAGGAAAATTTCCCCTGTGCCTACCTTCTCGAGGTTCTTCCCCACTTTCTTTTCTATTAGTTCCAGTGTATCTTGTTTTATGTAGACATCCTTGATCCACTTGGACTTGTGTTTTATAAAAGGAGATAAGAATGGATCAATTTGCACTCTTCTGTATGCTAACTGCCAGTTGAACCAGCACCATTTGTTCAAAATACTTTCTCTCCCTACAACCCCCACTGGATGGTTTTAGCTCCTTTGTCAAAGATCAAATGACCATAGATGTGTGGGTTCATTTCTGGATCTTCAATTCTATTCCATTGATCCACCTGCCTGTCTCTGTACCAATACCGTGCAGTTTTTATCACAATTGCTCTGTAGTACAGCTTGAGGTCAGGGGTGGTGATTCCACCAGAAGCTCTTTTATTGTTGAAAATAGTTTTTGCTATCCTGTTTTTTGTTTGTTTGTTTGTTTTTTGTTATTCCAGATGAATTTACAAATTGTTCTTTCTAACTGTTTGAAGAATCGACTTGGAATTTTGATAGGGATTGAATTGAATCTGTAGATTGCTTTTGGCAAGATGGCCATTTTTACTATATTAATCCTGCCAATCCATGAACATGGAAGATCTTTCCATCTTCTAAAATCTTCTTCAATTGCTTTCTTTAGAGACTCGAAGCTCTTGTCATACAGACCTTTCACTTGCTTAGTTAGAGTCACACCAATTTTAATACAGATAGCTGGATTTTATTTAAAATGTTTTCCCAGTTATTGATTTTTCATCATGAATAACACAGTATTGCTGGATACAGAGAGGTATTTGTCTGTTTGTTGTTCCTCCTTTTAATGAACTGCTTTCATTATTTTATTGTGATGTTTACTCATGGATTATTTTCTCATCTTTCATTATGCTCAGAAGATCCTTCTTTATCTTTGCAACAAGAAACAGTGATTCCTCAAAGCTGTCTTCCGCTTCTGTGGATTTGACTGTGTTCAGCCACACTTCTGAATAATCAGCATAACGGATGTATCACTTTCTTAAGTAGTATTATAAAACTTCAGGGGCTTAGAAGCAATACGAGACTTTGATTATCCTGAATGTATGCATGTCTGCTATAGTGCAGATACTGTGACTTTATAGATATTTTTAGGTGTATTTTCTTTTTACTACAATTATTAATGTTTATAAATATTACATTGCTTTCACAAAGTTGCTTGAGAAATAGTGGTTTTATTTATATCTCTGGAAATGCTGGTATGAATTTTTGATTAATATTGGTTAAAACTGTTTCTTATATTGAAGTAGTAATGTATAAGATGAATCTTAATTCATGGTCTTGGAACTCTACTTGTCCTATTTGTATAAAATAGGAAATGTTTTATGGCTATTTTTGCACATATAATATGAAAATAAAGATACTGTCTACTTAAAGGTAGTTTTAAAATGTAAATAAGGTAATATATAATAACACCAGATTTTTTATAATTTATATATAAATACTTACTACAAACAAATTCCTGTAGCTAATAATTTTTGTCAGTTGCTCTGTAGTATTTGAGCACATGTTACAAAATATATTTTGTTGGATTAAATTAGGTTTCACAACTCATATCATCCATTATATTTCAACTTAAGGGGCTTACATTTGAAATAGACTAGACATAAAATAATTACAGTATATATAACATTTACATTTTTCTAGTCTGTAATATGACAGTTTTCAGAATTATATGGATTTGAATTTGATTAGAAGCTAGATATTCACTATCAATCAAGTTTATAGTTTAGGATAATGGAAAAAGGTTTATTTAATACCATATTAAAAATATTTCCTAAGTTACAAATTTTCATAGAATATAAAAGTAAGAATGAATCATCAAAATTGGGAGTCATTAAAAATTATTAGTAATATTATTAACAAGAGGATTTAACTGTATTACTCAAAATATATTAGCAGTAAGACCTAATTTTAGTAACTAAAAAGGAACAATGTTTGGGAAATACACTAGCTAATACATAAATAAAATCATTACACAGTACACATGTTCAACATACTTATTACACAGATATTATCATTTGTCTAATACACATGTATATTGACTTATCTCTTAGTTCACCATCACCTTGTATAACCACACTAGTAGCCGAAAAGACAGGCCTTCCCAGTGACACACAAGTTTAATATTGATTTTTTTTAATTATTAAAGGTAATATAAGCAAAATTATTTTTGGTGTACATACGATGACTTTCAGTGTGTCACTCAAAGTAGTTTTTTCTCTAATTCAATTCTGTATCATATCCAGATGTGCAAGCTCCAATTTTCTTTTCCTAAAGGAAGTTCAATTTCATTGTTTTTTTGACAGTATCCACAATATTGTTTTATTTGTTTTACATTTTAAATACATGTCATTTACTATCATCAATTTTAATTTATTTGTACTTCATTATGTCTGTGAAAAATATACTCTCTTCTTTTTCTCAGGTGTTTACTTTCTAGTGAGTTAAACTTAATTTAAGTACGTGGAGGATACTCTCACTTTCAATCTTTTACTGAAGTATATAAATATTTGAGATTAAATATTTAGGAAGGTACTGATTTCTCCTGTTACATGGATCATTTTTCTTGATGAAGCATATTTGTGAGTCAAAACTCATCATGTGAGTTCTCTCTATAATTATTTTGAATGTTTTCTAAAATTAACTGCTAAAAATTATGTATCCTCTTACTTTCATTCCATTGCACTAAGAATATAAATCTCCAATTTAAAAAATAAAACTTCCCTAAAAACTCTTCTCAAGTTGTTGTAGAGCTGCTTACATTCACTATTTTATTTTTTCTGAATTTTCTATTTTATTGGCACTTTCTAGTTTACTAAAAGACAGATATACTTTGACCAATCCTGTTTGAAAGCTTTCCATTGAAAACAGACCTTCATCAAAAGCTTTCATGTAAAGTCAGTTTGAGCCCCTTCTAACATTTTAAATAATTTTTAGCAAGTTTCATTGTGTTTAATTTACTAGACTGTAGAATGAGTGATCAGATATCACTTATATTTGAATTTCATATAGAATTTACATTTTTCTCTTAACAAATATGACTTGTGCTACCTGGGGCTTTTTCAGAAGAATGTTTCCTATAGGTTATCTGTAATACTAATTGCAGGAGCTATTGCTTAGTTTGTGTAGTCATCTTTTCAATTATTAGACATATGTCTTAATATTTTAAAATAAATTAAAAATTAAATTAAGACATAATTATATAATTTTTACCCTTGTCCATCAATCCTTCAATTCATCTCACATCCTTACCCTGTTACTGTAACCCTGTTAAAATCATAGCTCTTTTTCTTTTGATCATTGTTGCTACAAATTTACACACACACACACACACACACACACACACACACATACACACACACATACACATACACACATGGCATATTGATTATTGTTGCTTGTTTATATGTGATTCTAGTGTTTGATAACTAGGTGTTTTATAACAAATTGTGAGGTCTATCCCCAGAAAGAATAGTTCTTTTCTCTTTCAGCAGTGGTTAGTTGCCTGTAGTTCATTGTCTAGGAGTGAGGCCTCTTCAGAATTTTCTGTTTCACATTAACTTGTCTAATACTGTTTGTGTTCATATCATGTTTAGATAGTATTATGGTTTTAGTATCATGGATTATTTTCCTGTTATTGCTATGTATGAACAGAAAAATACTATAAAAAATAACTTTATGTCATAATTTCACTTAGGATTATGGACTTGTATGTTACAAGAATTTTTTTTTCTAAACTTCCTACTTATAGTGAAGTAATTTCACTCTTGTAATTACTGTGATGTCTCCTTCTGCTGTAAAAGGAAGCTTCTTTGACAAGAAATGACAGCTGTACATGTCTGCGGTTATAAGGATAATGATTTAGAATGTAATCAGCAAATGAACTATACTAGTCAACCTGTTGTTGACCACTAAGACCCATTACTTCAATATATTCTGGCAGAGGGCTCGATTTACAGTACTCACATTGAGCTCACTCCTTCTAATCAGGCTTGACCAATCAGAGAGCTATTTATTATCACCAGCAAATGATTGCCAATATTGTACTTTTAGTAGGTATCTCTCTATACTGGTCACCTTTCTAGTTCATATACTTAGCAGCAATCAATAGAATTATTGATTGCTTATACTTTCTGGCATGATGAAAGTAAAACACTCACAGAACTGGTTTGCAGATCAGATCCAACTCAAATTTTCTGAGTTATGTGTCCAAAATATATGACATCTTCAGTAAAAGGTCATATCTTCAACCTCAACGTCTAGTGGCAACCACGTTCTACAGCAATACGATATACTTTTTAGGGAGTCTTTTGGACTTTATTGACTAACAAATTGAAGAGAGATTTGCAGAGATTATCAAAATATTTGGACATGAGAAAAAAATAGGAAACAGCTCAACAGCTATGTTGATTTTTTTCAATTTTAATATTATTCTTTAGCAGAGCTAATTTATATATTTATTTCCACAAAAATAAATCAATATATTAGTTCTAATAGCAACACATGACCATAATTAATTTCAGTATAACCCATGAGATGAATGAGTTTTTGAACTGTAGTTGAGAAAATATTGACATTAATATGAAAATGAAAATTTACAATTATATGAAGTTCATTTTTCTACTGAAGTGTATTGAGATTCATTTCTCTACATACTGTCAATGGCTATATTATATCTGTGATAGTATAGGTGTGTACTGTTTCCCAAGACTGGCCTACAGCATTTTCAAATGACAGAGATGCAGACAATTCTCCACATATGCATTTCTATATGTAGATTTTGAAAGGTTAGTTTCTAATTCATGTGGTAAACTATTTTATCTTTGAAATTTCATTTCAGATTTAGCCAGGTTTATTTCTTAAATTTGACTATAATCTTTATTTACCATAACACAAATTTCTGCCAAACATTGGTGCAAACATTATTTCTGAAGAAAGAACTGTTCATACTGTAAATTTAATCCTTATCTGAATTGGAAATATACATTAAATATATGTATACATGTGTGTGGGGGGAACAAAAATATTCCAATATTCTACTTAAAATATAGTTGAAATAAGAACTGATTTTGTAATATTCTCTGTAAGTGCTCTATAGATATGGAGAAATAGAACTAATAAAGTTTTTATAAAGTATTTCTATTAAAGTAAGCAAAATCTGAAGAGAAAAATATACTTCTTTCCATGTATGTTGAAAGTTATAAAATAAATAAATGAACATAATTGATTCAAGACAACTCATTTTTTTCACAAGTTTATATGAACGAAACAGCAGATTTTCTTGTGATATTCTGTTGATATGCTCCACATATACATAGTTACCTTATCACATGAAATCTAATGCAGGTTTAGATACAGTAAGAAGTGCATTTAAAAATGTGGGATGATTTTTGTGTTTCCTCTTGAAGGGCTTCTAGCTATTTACCTGTGTTCTCCTGTATTTCTTTGAGGGTGCTATTTATGTCTTTCTTAAAATCCTGTATCATCACCATGAGAAGTGATTTTTATATCTGAATCTTGCTTTTCCAGTGTGTTGGTGTGTCCAGGACTTGCAATGGTGAGAGTATTGGGTTCTGATGTTGTCAAGTAACCTTGGTTTGTGTTGTTTATATTCTTACACTTGCCCCGCATCATCTGATTATCTCTACTGTTACCTGCCCTTGCTAAATCTGACTGGAGCCTGTCCTTCCTATGATCCTGATTGTGTCAGAACTCCTCAGAGTCAAGCTGTCTCTGTTTAAAATTTATATTGAAAAAAAAAGTATGTATTTTCACTATTGCCATAGACAAACATCTACATAAGACTGTTAGATTGATTGTTATTTTATATCAAACAACTTTTATAATACTCATTTTATTGTTATAATATTTTATAAATTTTAAAGAATATGACAAAAAAGATATTGTAGGTATTGAAGGGGGTCTCTTGGAAGAGCTGGGGTACAAAAGGAAAACAAGAATGTGATTTAATTCTATTTACTTAAAATATATTTTTAAATGTTAACGAATTCAGATAAGTTGAAATCATGTAACATTTCTCATTATAATGCAATAAAGCTTAAAAAAAATATAGGATGAGTCTTCAGGTTTCCATCTGTACCTGGAGCTGATCCTGTGTCACAGCTCACTGTACCCAGACCATCAATTCCGCTCAAAGACCTGGCCCAAGAGGGACCTGTCTGTAGCCCCCAGAACACAGAAACCGAGGAGCAGCCTGAGATAGGATCCTTCTGTTTTCAATACGCACCAGGAGGTGACCCTGTGCCACAGCTCTCCATACCCAAATTCCTCTGAGAGAGAACTGGTCTCCCAAGAGTGCTAACACACAGGCTTACAGGAGAGACGAATCACAGTCAGAGTCAGCAAGACCATCTAACACCAGAAATAACCGCATACCAAAACGCCAGACACTGTGGGAGGGACTTGGGAGGAAGAGAAGAAAGAGAGGAGAAAAGAGAGGAAGAATCAGGTACAGGAGGAGATGGAAGGTTTGATGCACCAGTGTAGAGGAATCCTAGGGTGGAGAGTGGGAGTGGGTAGGTGGGTGGGGGAGTACTCTAATAGCAGCAGGGGAAGGGGTTAAGGGATAGGGAGTTTGCAGAGAGGAAACATGGAAAGTAGATAACATTTCAAATGTAGATAAATAAAATGTCTAATTAAAAACAATAATGTGTGATGATAAGTAAGCACCCAACTTGATAACATCAAGACTCTCTACTTCGTTCAATTTCATTACTTTAACGAAGAAATTTTAAGTAAAAATTTCTTAGGTGGGACCAGCCAGGAGGAACAGGCCTCAGAAGTGGCAGGGCAGCTGGGACAGGAACCTTTCTACATTTGTCTACACCTAGGAGGGAAAGCAGATCCACATCCCTCTCTGCCCCTTCCCCTCAAGCAGAGAGCCTGTCTCCAAGGTGTGCTCTGACCCCAGGACTCAGGAGAGATGACTGATCCACAGCCCTCTGTGCACAGGTTTTACCATAGGAGAGCTGATCTCCCAGAAGTGCTGACACAGGCTAATAGACCCAAAGAAGGAACAATCTCCAGTCAGAGACAGCAAGAACATCTAACACCAGAGATCAATAGATAGCAAAAGGCAAACTCAAGAATCTTATCAACAGAAACCAAGACTACTTTGGCTTCATCAGAACCTAGTACACCCACCACAGCAAGTCCTGGATATACCAAAACACTGGAAAAGCAGTATTTGGATCGAAAATCATATTTCACAATGGTGATAGAGGAATTTAAGAGGAGAACAGAGATAAACAGGTTGAAGCCTTTAAAAAGGAAATTTTAAAATACCTTAAAGAATTACAGAAAAGCACAACCAAACAGGTGAAAGAATTGAACAAAATCATCCAGGATCTAAAAATGGAAGTAGAAACAGTTAAGAAATCACAAAGAGAGACAACTCTGGAGATAGAAAACCTAGGAAAGAAGTCAGAAACCATAGATGCAAGCATCACCAACAGAATACAAGAGATAGAAGAGAGAATCTCAGGTGAGAAGACACCATAGAAAACACTGACACAACAGTCAAAGAAAACACAAATGCAAAAAGGTCCTAACCCATAACATCCAGGAAATCCAGGACACAATGAGAAGACCAAATCTAAGGATAATAGGTATAGAAGAGAGTGAAGACCTCCAACTTAAAGGGCCAGCCAGTAAATATCTTCAACAAAATTGGAGAAGGAAACATGCCTAATCTAAAGAAAGAGATACTCGTGAACATACAAGAAGCCTATATAACTCCAAATAGACTGGACCAGAAAAGAAATTCCTACCACTAGATAATAGTCAATACACAAAATGCACAAAACAAAGAAAGAATGTTAAAAGCAGTGAGGGAAAAAGGTCAAGTAACATATAAAGGCAGACCTATCAGAATTATACCAAATTTCTCACCAGAGACTATGAAAGCCAGAAGATCCTGGATTGATGTCATGCAGACCCTAAGAGAACGAAAGTCCCATCTCAAGCTACCATACCCAACAAAACTCTCAATTACTCTAGATGGAGAGACCAAAGTATTCCATGACAAAACCAAATTTACAAAATATATTTCCACAAATCCAACCCTTTAAAGAATAATAAATGGAAAATTCCAACAAAAGGAGGGAAACTACATCCTAGAAAAACAAGAAAATAATTTTCCAATAAAATAAAAAGAAGATAGCCACATGAGCAGAATTTCAACTCTAACAACAAAATTAACAGGAAGGAACAATTACTTTTCCTTAATATCTATTAATATCACTGGAATCAATTCTCCAATAAAAAGACATAGACTATCAGACTGGGTATGTAAACAGGACCCAACATTTTGTTGCATACAAGAAACATATCTCAGTGACAAAGACAGATTCTACCGCATAATAAAAGGTAGAATTTTTAATTTCCAAGCCAATTACCCAAGGAAAAAGCTGGAGTAGCCATTCTAATATCAAATTAAATCAACTTTCACCCTAAAGTGATCAAAAAAAATAAGAAGGGACACTTCATACTCATCAAAAATATGATCTACCAAGATGAACTCTCAATTCTGAACCACTGTGCTCCAAATGCAAGGGCATCTACATTCATAAAAGAAACTTTACTAAAGCTCGAAGGACACACTGCACTGCAAACAATAATAGTGGGAGATTTCAACATCCCACTCTCTGCAATGGACAGATCATGGAAACAGAAACTTAACAAAGACACAGTGAAACTAACAAAAGTTGTGAAACAGAAGGATTTAACAGATATCTATAAAACTTTTTATCCTAAAACAAAAGGATATATCTTCTTCTCAGCACCTCATGTTACCTTCTCCAAAATTGACCATGTAATTGGTCACAAATCAGGCCTCAACAGAAACAAGAAGAATGAAATAATTCCTTGCATCCGGTCAGATAGTCATGGACTAAGGCTGCTACTCACTAACAACATAAACAATAGAATGTCCACATACACATGGCAGCTTAACAACATTCTACAAAGCAATAACTTGGTCAAGGAAGTAATAAAGAAAGAAATTAAAGACTTTCTAGAGTTTAATGAAAATGAAGTCACAACATACCAAACGAATGGGACACACTGAAAGCAGTCCTAAGAGGAAAACTAATAGCTTTAAGTGCCTCCAAAAAGAAACTGGAGAGAGCATACACCAGCAATTTGGCGGCACTTCAGAAAGTTTTAGAACAAAAAGAAGCAAATCCACCCAAGAGTTGTCGATGGCAGGAAATAATCAATCTCAAGGCTGAAATCAACCAAATAGAAACAAAAGGAACTATACAAAGAATCAACCAAACCAGGAGCTGGTTCTTTGAGAAAATCAACAAAATAGATAAACCCTTAGCCAGATTAAGTAGAGGGCACTGAGACAGTATCCTAATTAACAAGATCATAAATGAAAAGGGATAACCACAGATACTGTAGAAATACAAAAAATCATGAGGTCCTACTACAAAAGCCTGTACTCAACAAAACTGGAAAACCTGGATGAAATGGACAATTTTCTAGAGAGATAACAGGTATCAAATTTAAATCAAGATGAGATAAATGATCAAAGCAGTCTCATATCTGCTAATAAAAATAGAAACAGTCATTAATAGTCTCCCAACCAAAAAAAAGTCCAGAACCAGATGGGTTTAGTGCAGAGTTTTATCAGATCTTCAAAGAAGACATAATACCAATACTCCTCAAACTATTCCACAAATAGAAACAGAACGTACTCTACCAAGTTCGTTCTATGAAGCCACAATTACACTTATACTTAAACAACAGAAAGATCTAACAAAGAAAGAAAACTTCATACCAATTTACCATAGGAATATCAATACAATAATAATAAAATTCTTGAAAACCTAATTCAGGAACACATCAAAATGATCATCCATTATGATCAAGTAGGCTTCATTCTAGGGATGCAGGGATGGTTTAAAATATGGAAATCCATCAATGTAATTCACTATATAAAAAATACAAAGGAAAATAAACATATGAACATCTCATTAGATGCTGACAAACATTTGACAAAATCCTACATCCCTTCATGATAAAAGTCTGGGAAAGATCAGGAATTCAAGGCCCATACTTAAACACAGTAAAAGTGATATACAGCATACCAATAGTTAACATCAAACTAAATGGAAAGAAACTTGAAGCAATCCCAATAAAATCAGGGACTAGACAAGGCTGCTCACTCTCTCCCTACCTATTCAGTATTGTACTTGAAGTCCTAGCCAGAGCAATTAGATAACAAAAGGAGATCAAAAGGATAAAAATTGGAAGAAGAAGTCAAATTATCTCTATTTGCTGATGATATAATAGTATACTTAAGTGACCCCGAAAATTCCACCAGAGAGCACTTAAACCTGATAAACAACTTCAGCAAAGTAGCTGGATATAAAATTAACTCAAGCAAACCAGTGGCCTTCCTCTACACAAAGGATTAACAGGCTGACAAAGAAATTAGGGAAACAACACCCTTCAGAATAGTCACAAATAATATAAAATACCTTGGTGTGACTCTAACTAAACAAGTGAAAGATCTGTTTGACAAGAACTTCAAGTCTCTGAAGAAGGAAATTGAAGATCTCAGAAGATAGAAAGACCTCCCATACTTGTGGATTAGCAGGATAAATATAGTAAAAATGACCGTCTTGCCAAAAGCAATCTACAGATTCAATGCAATCCCCATCAAAATTCTAACTCAATTCTTCACAGACTTAGAAAGAGCAATTTTCAAATTCATCTACAATAACAAAAAACCCAGGATTGCAAAAACTATTCTCAACAATAAAGGAACCTCTGGTGGAATCACCATCCCTGACCTTAACTGCTGTACTACAAAGCAATTGTGATAAAAACTGCATGGTATTTGTACAGTGACAGAGAGATCAATGGAATAGAATAGAAGATCCAGAAATGAACCCACACACCTATGGTCACTTGATCTTTGACAAAGCTTTTCTAAAGCAAAAAACACTGTCATTAGGACAAAACACAAACCAACAAATTGGGAAAATATCTTTAACAATCCTATATCTGATAGTGGGCTAATATCCAAAATACACAAAGAACTTAAGAAGTTAGACTCCAGAGACCTAAATAACCCTATTAAAAAATGGGGTACAGAGCTAAACAAAGAATTCTGAACTAATGAATACCAAATGACTGAGAAGCACCTAAAGAAATGTTCAATATCTTTAGTCATCAGGGAAATGCAAATCAAAACAACCCTGAGGTTCCAACTCACACCAGTCAGAATGGCTAGGATAAATACTGAAGTGGCAGCAGATGCTGGAGAGGTCTGGAGAAAGAGGAACATTCCTTCA
>JADRCD010230301.1:0-35826 GCA_019843815.1 Montemys delectorum
CAGGACTTGCGATGGTGGGAATATTGGGTTCCGAAGATACCAAGTAACCTTGGTTTGTGTTGCTTATATTCTTATGCTTGCCCCACATTATCTGGTTATCTCTAATGCTACCTGCCCTTGCTAAATCTCACTGGAACCTGTCCTTCCTCTGATCCTGGTTATGTCAGAACTCCTCAGAGTCAAGCTGTCTCTGTGATCCTGTGATTCTGGGATCCTGTGATCCTGGGCTTGTTAGAGAACCTGGGATTGGAGCTTGCTCTGAGTGTTTTGGGAATGACTGCAGAGTTTGCACCCAAGGTCTGCTCAGGGCACTGGCTGGCCCAGACAGACCAGAAGCAACCTGAGCCACTCGGCTGACAGAGTTCCTGTGTTCCTGGTCCCGCTGGACCCAGTTACTCCTGGTGTTGGGACAGATGTTGTGTCCTCCTCACCTCTGATCCTGGGTGTGTTCTACATTCTTGTCTTTTAAACTATAGTTATGCAACAAACTCTTTTTCTTTGAGTCAGTTAGCTCCTTCCTTCCCCAATACATCAGTGGCACTCCACTGTTCCAAGGGGCAGACTGCCGCAGCGTTTCTTAAAAGTAAACATTAGTAGATAATGGTTTCAGAAGTTCATTGTTGGTTTAATTGCCAAGTGTGAAATTGACCTTATAGTATTTTTCAATACTTTGAATCTTTGAATGTCTGTTTACTGGAAATTTTACATGTAACACGCCTATCTGTCTCATGACTACTGATCATATTTTCTTTTATACTGGGGAATGTAGGTATAGAGGTTAAGGGTAGGAGGTGATGTGGATGTGGGAGTATAAGGGTGCAAGGACTGGGAAATAGGATGGGTTGGTGAGAAACCTTAGGGACTAACAATGTTCTGACTCTTCTGTTTTGCTTTGCAGTGTCCGGGCTACATATACCAGTCCCTTAGCCTCAGCCCATTATATGAAACAGCAAAGGGAATATTACTGGGGATCAATGTGGATGCAGTGTGGCCAATACTATGGAACTCCCATGGGAGTCATTAAAATGTCAGCATCTCCCCCTTCCTCCTGTCACCTTCTGTTACTTTTTTACACACACACACACACACACACACACACACACACACACACACACAATGTGTCAGTGCTCCTTTGGGATGTGGTTTTTTTTCCTCGGGAGGAAGCATAGGGAGACAATTTTCTTTGCTTCAGGAAGAAAGTGTTGTGTTCTTTCTCTTAGGTCAAAAGTTATTTTGCTTGAAATCAGCTGGGAAATGGAACTAAATGGAAAATGTAGCAGTGGAAAAAACAAGAGCTCTGTGGCTGAAGTTCTCTGAGCTGCATTACGCAGATTCATACACCTAATTTATTTTTTTTGTTAAAGTGAGATGTGCATGGTTCCTGGGCAGCTATTTTAATTGACATAGGTGAGATTCACAATTCACTTAAAGTCTAGGGAGGCAGCATGGTGACAGGTTTTGATATTCATCAAGTTACTTACTTTATAAATAAATGTATATTTTTTCCCACAGGCACTCAGAAATGTTGATCATTACATTTGAGTGAGAGAACATAGCGACCAAAATACATTTAAAAAGTGGTATGTACATAGATTCACTTAACCCTTCTGAGGGTCTTCAGAACAGAACATAAACATCATAAAAACACATCCCTGTATTATATTTCACATTGTATACTGAAAATATGAATAATTTTATTTGATAAATATATATTGATGGATCAGGTGAAAACAACACTTTTTAAATTGAAAAAAAATTTAGTTCAACGTGAGATTTACATGATCCCAATAAATGTTTGTACTATCAGATGGAATGGCTGTCTCCTAGGGTACTAACTCAGGTCATGCTGTGTGCTTAGACAGGGTTCATGGGAGTCACTAGGCATAAACATATGGCAAGGCTTCAGGATCCCTGACATCTTGGGACTCTAGTCTGAGATATAATGACTCAGATATATTATGCTAACAGAGATAAAGGCAGTGATCTAAATGAATTGCAAGAGATAGATAGGGAAATAAAGGACACATTAGTGTGAAATGGGGAATTAGGGTTGCTTGGTGTGTACTTTTCTTTCTTCTTTTTTTTAAAAAGACTTATTTATTTTATGTTTATGAGTACTCTATCTGCATGAACATTTGCATGCCAGAAGAGGCATCAGATCACATTATATAGATAGTTGTGAGCCACCATGTGGTTGTTGGGAATTTAACTAGGGACCTCTGGAAGAGCAGCCAGTGCTCTTAACCACTGAGCCATCTCTTCAGTCCTGGTGTGTACTTTTCTTAGGCAATTTCATAAAGAAGACCCCAGGGCTCAGATATGATGGAATATTGGCTTAATCCTAGCACTTGGGAGGCAGAGGCAGAGGCGGAGGCAGAGGTGGAGGCAGAGGCAGAGGCAGAGGTGGAGGCAGAGGTGGAGGCAGAGGCGGAGGCAGAGATGGAGGCAGAGGCGGAGGCAGAGGCGGAGGCAGAGGCAGGTGGAGCTCTATGTGTTCAAAGCCAGCTTGGCCTATGAGTTCCAGTCCAGCCAGGGCTACTTTAGACACCAAAAGTACCTGGGCAAGGTAGCAGGACCCTAAGATCAGTAATCTAGAGAGTGCAAATGGTTCCTAGGATTTCTATGCTTAAGGAAGTAAGTTAATAGTGTAAAGACTTAGATGTGACCAATCAGGTGATGGGGCCAAGAGAAATCTAGTGGGGGGACATATCAAGTTTGTCTTCCACACTCATCATGTTTTGGAGACCTCTCCTTGGGCTTGGTTTTCTCCTGTGTGCTCTCAGGCGACATCCTCAGGAACTCCACCCACCTCCTTTAAGACAGGTTTCTCACTGGGCTGGAGATCAACAACTGGGCCAGACTAGCTGGTCAGTGATCCCCAGAAGCGTTTTTGTTTCTGTCTCCCCAGCTCTGGGATTACAAACCCTCCCTCTTACAAGGTAAATGGTTTACTTATTGAGGACCCTAGTCCTGAGGGTTTATCTATAATTCTTAGCTTTTTTTTTTTTTTTTTTTTTTTTGATATAAATTTCTCTTGTGGTGTATCTTTCATCAGCTTCGGGGTATCTCTGTCGTCTCTGCCTCTGTCTCTGTCTCTCTCTTAAATTTATTTTATGTATGTGAATACACTGCAGCTGTCTTCAGACACACCAGAAGAGGGCATCAGAACCCATTACAGATGGTTCTGTAACAGTTTAAGTGGTTAAGATGCTCTTGACCACTGAGCCATCTCTCCAGCCCTTCATGTGTTTTTTTTATTTCTAAACTTTCTTTACAGGGTATCTTTTCTTAAAAGATATATTTATTTTACTTTTCATAGACATGTATATATAATGATATAAATATATATTTAATTTACTTTTTATTTGACTGCATATATGCATACGTACCACATAAATGTTTGGTGTCCAAGGAGGTCAGAAGAAGCCATCAGATCCCTTGGATTTAGAATTACAGATGGTTGTGAGCCATTATGTGGGTGCTCGGAACTGAACTTGGGTCTTTTTTAAGAGCAACAAGGGATCTTAATCACTGAACCATCTCTGTAGCCCATGGTGATGTCCCTTGGGGTTTTATAAATGACAAGCAAGACTATTGTCATATTTTGATGCTAGAAAGCTGGTAATTTTAAGATGATATAAATGTTTTTAATTCACTATGCTTTTTAATTGTTTATAGCTGTCTTTGGTAATGTGGGAGAATAACTTTAGGAGAGTGACATGTCAATGTGTGTGTGTGGGGAGGGGGCAGAAGTTTGTTAGGTAGAGAAATAGAGATTATATAATAGTGATATTTGCCTGTTACTAAGGATTAACTATGTGATATAGTTATATTTCATAAGTATAG
The DNA here is from genome assembly GCA_019843815.1 of Montemys delectorum. NCBI lineage: Eukaryota > Metazoa > Chordata > Mammalia > Rodentia > Muridae > Montemys > Montemys delectorum. Next base: position 3,847 of record JADRCD010230301.1, read on the forward strand.
TATTATTTGAGCCTTAAGACTCTATGAGTTGGGCAGTGGTGGTGCATGCCTTTAATCCCAGCCCTTGAGAGGCAGAGGCAGGTGGATCTTTGTGAATTTGAAGTCAGATTGGTCTACAGAGCAAGTTTCAGGACAGCCCGAGCTACACAGAGAAAACCTGTCTCAAACAAAACAGACAAAACAAAACAAAACAACACAAAACAAATCCTCCAAATCCACCATCACCACCACCACCAAAATCAAACCAAACATCTATGAGAAGAATATTATAATCATTTTCATGTAAGTGAGCAGTGAATGACTTTTGAAGAGAAGACATAACTTGCTCAAGATCTCAGAACTGGCAGTAACAGGTAAAGGGCTGGTGAATCTGTCTTGTGACTTTGAAGCTAACTCTTTTAGCTGCTTGGCATTACTACATTCCTAGACAGTAATACTAGTCTATCCAGCCTTTCCATAAATGCTAACAGGTTCAAAAAATAGATAGCTAAGGGTTTTATCTTCTCTTTCTCTCTTCCTCCTGTCCTCCTTGTCTCTCCTATTCCTATCCCTTGCCATGTGCCCCCCAATCCCACGTAGCAGGAAACATGAATAGTAAAACCAGCCTAGTAAGTTGACAACTGAACAGTCACTCAGAGACTGGGGATTGGTTCCTGTATGGAGTCTTGCTCCTCTCTAATGTCATCACAAGAATGTCAAACTGGCAAGTCTTATTCTGCATTATCATAAATACTTTCAGGTCATGAGAAATCTTGTCAGGCTTCATTCATGACAGGGATCCAGAAGGCTGATCATTATGATCTGGGAACATTCTCACAAACTCACATCCATTCAGAGTTTAGCTAAGTAGAAGCAAATTACCCAACCTGTGGTAAGCCAGTCACACCCATGAATGTGGCTTGCAGAGACCCTGAACATGAGAGCCTTCTAGAACAGGAAAAAAGTTTTGTACAGCACACTCAACGATGTAAGAAATTATAATCATGTGATAAAAAAAACCAATGAGTTAGCTGTTAAAGACATTTCTATGCCTAACTTGACTAAAGACCTTGAACAAACAACTTTTAATTGCTGGAGTATTTACTCTTCCTTTTTTTTTTTTTTTAATTGCTTGGTGTTTCGAGACGGGGTTTCTCTGTGTAACCCTGGCTATCCTGGAACTCACTCTGTAGACCAGGCTGGTCTCAAACTCAGAAATCTGCCTGCCTCTGCCTCTCAAGTGCTGGGATTAAAGGTGTGTGCCACCACTGCCCAGCTACTTGGTGTTTTAAGATAGGTTCTCAAATAGCTTAGGTTGGCTTCAAGGTGGTCTTGAGTTCCTAATTCCCTGACACTACCTTCCAAGTACTGGAATTACAGGCAGAACCACTAGTTCTAAGTCCTTTCCTTTTGAAAAAAAGAGTTGAAGTTAATGACATAGATGTTTTGATTGATATATTGTAATTTTGGTCTTTGATTGTAATCAAAGGCTGAAGAGATGGGTCAGCCATTAAGAGCACTTGCTTGCTCTTGTAGTGTGACCCAGGTTTTGTTTCTAGCACTCACATAGCAGTTCACAACCATCTGTAACTCTAGTTCTAGGGGGACCAATGTCCTCTTCTAGCCTGCACAGGCATCAGGCATCCACATGGTGCACACACATACATCCTGGCAAGCCATCTCTACACATAATAATAAAACAAATTATTCTTAAAAAGAAGAAGAAAACAGGTCAAGCCTTGTGGCTTATGCCTTTAATCCCAGCATTTGGGAAGTCGAAATATGTGGATCTCTATGCGTTCAAGGCTAACCAGGTGAGGCCTTGTTTCAAAACCAATCAACTAAATAACATATAAATCAAGCAGCCCAATCCTGTAGGATTATTTACCTTGTGCCATATAGAAATTGGGTTATTAATTACTGCTAATATAAATAGAAAAGCAAATGGTTTCCTAGGAAGTGTAGTTGGTTAATTGACAATATGTGAATATATAAATGTACAGAAAACATAATGAAAACAGTTCCTGATAACAAGAGTTGGGTTTCTTTTTGTATTACTTTTCAAGAGGAGTGAGTTTTCTTTTTAGTCTCCTTATGGCTGACTTCATTTCCTGGTTCCTCAGAGTATAGATCAAGGGGTTTAGCAGAGGGGAGATGACTGTGAAGGTGACAGAGATGGCTTTATCTGTAGGGAGGGCAGTGAAGGGCCTGGCATAGACATAGATGCAGGGCACAAAATGCAGGGTTACCACAGTGATGTGGGAGGTGCAGGTGGAGATGGCTTTTCTCCTGTCTTCTCCTGCCTGAGACCTCAACATCATCAAGATGACCATGTAGGACACCAGAAGGAAGATAAACCATAGGGTAGTGACCAGGCCATTGTTTGAGATCATCAGGAGCTCAAGAACAAAGGTGTCTGTGCAGGCAAGTTTGAGAACCTGTGGGACATCGCAGTAGAAAGTATCAAGAACATTGGGTCCACAGAAGGGGAGTGGGAGCAAGAGGGAGATCTGCACGATTGAGTGGACAAAGCCACCCACCCAGGAAGCTGCGATGAGGGCTGTGCACCGTCTACTACTCATGATGGTGACATAGTGCAGGGGCTTGGAGATGGCCATGTATCGATCGAATGCCATCACAGAGAGAGAAAAAATGTCTGCCCCACCAAGCAGATGGAAGAAAAACATCTGTGTCATGCATTTTGCGTAGGAAATGGCCTTTTTCTTTGCCAGAAGGTCCACCAAGACCTTTGGGGCTGTGATGGAGGAGAAGCAGATGTCTAGAATGGCAAGGTTTCGGAGCAGGAAGTACATGGGTGTGTGCAGACGGGACTCAAAGGTCACAATGATCATGATGAGCAGATTCCCGAGTAGAGTTGTCACATACACAAAACACAAAACAAGAAATAAGACCAGGCTCAGGTGTTGGAACTGAGTTAGTCCCAGAAATATAAATTCTTTTACTTTGGTGTCATTTCTCAACTCCATTGAATCACGATTTTCCTTTCTTGTACATCTTGGAAGAATTAACAGTATTATTTTAGCAAGTGTTAAATTTTCCTTAGTAAGCTCAGATTCTTGGAGACAAGCATCAGAACTGAAAGCACACAGGCACTACTGATTGCCTCATGGCTTGCTATTTCAAGGTTATTATATTTTTCACCATAATATGTACCAAATTACATTTTATTATACAAGCATGCATTTAGTTATTTGTGTTTGTAAATCATAAACATTTTTAGAATGTATAACAGCAATGTTCTAATTGTAGAAGCTGTAAGTATTCAAGGAAAACAGGTGGATATTCAGACATTCATGGTGGGAGGGATATAGAGTGGGTGTGTGTGTGTGTTTAATAAAGCAGTGACTATTTTGTACAACTAGAACATTTTATATTTCTTTTTTATTTTGTTTTTTTTTTTCTAGAAACATTTTACATCTAATGAGAAATTATTTTTTTTCTAGATTGGATTCAATAGTTCTAAGAGCCTCTACTAACTAAGCAATACCCTTTGAATTAAATTCTACAGGAACTAATCATGAATCTCACTTCATGATAAATTAGAAAAATTTAAGGTCATTATTCTCCTTTGTTACTGTCTTCCTTAGGAGCAATTCATGATTTACGCTTTTCCTTTCAGTTAGTTTAGGTGGTGGGTTAGCCTTTCAGCTATGGAACAAAGATATTATTCTGATTTTCCTTTTGTCCCTTACTTTAGCTGCTTTCCTGTAATCAGTTCTTTTCTTGCTCTGTCATTGCTGCACAGTGACCTGCACATATTTGAGGTGTACATCTTGGTAAGTTTTGATCTATGGATATTGCTATGTCATGATCACTACAGTTAAGACAGTGGGCCTATCTACAACATGACCTTTCTATAATCAGTCTCTATCTCTTCTATTTCAAGCATGTGCTCTGTTGTTATACAGTAGTCTGCACTGTCTAGAATTTTCTGTAAATTGAACCCACTATTCATATCAATTTTTTTTCTGGTTCCTTTCACTCATGAAACTGACTTATGATTTTTGAACAGTGTTTTTTTTTTTCTTTTTTTAAATTTGTATTGTGTGGAGATACCACAGTGTATTTAAGCATTCACTTGATGAACATTTCTGGTCTAGTTTTTTTTTTTTTAAACATGGTTAACCCATACAGCTGCTATGAACTATGTGGCCTTAGTTAAATATATTTCCAGTTCTCTCAGGGAAGTAGCTAGGAATAGACTGGCTGTAACACTTAAAATTCATGAGTAGGAAAACAACCAATCACATTGAAAATGTGAAGAGTGAGATGGTTCATGCCTTTAATTCCAGCACTCAGGAAGTAGAGGAGAGGCAGAGGCAGAGAAGGAGAGAGGCAGAGAGGCAGAGAGGCAGAGAGGCAGAGAGAGAGAGAAGCAGAGGCAGAGGAGTAGAGGGCAGAGGGGCAGAGGGGCAGAGGCAGAGGGGGAGAGACAGAGGCAGAGGCAGAGGCAGAGATGAAGAGGCAGGTAGATCTCATTGAGATTGAGGACAGTTTAATTTACATAGGGTGTTCCAGGCTACTTGTATTGTCTTTGTGAGAATTGGACAGGTGTGTGGTCTCCATTTCTCTAGCTTGGAGATCATGGTGAAGGGAAACTGTGGAGATTACAGTAGTCTGTAGAGGTCATCATATACAGTCTGCTTATCTAGTAGAAGCTTTGTTGATTAACATAGATGAGCTAAATGGTAACTGAGGTGGTAAATGCTTGGATTTGTAGAGATGGTCACTAGAAAATACCAACTCTGTATAGTTACCAGAGATGTTAAGGAGATCAACTTAGTCATCAAAACCTTCCATTCTGGCCCCCATCTACACAGAACACTATGCTCTGTGGGAGGCAAAAAGACAGGCTGTACCTCAGATTAAGGAGTTAAGTTTTCTGTTCAGAAACATGCTTTTTTTTTTTTTAACCTCCCCCAACTTCTGCTCTAGCCTATGATTTTAATCCACTTAATAATTTAGAATATATTGATGGTACCTTGGCAGAGTTCTAGGTTATATGAGAAAAGGGATACAATCTATACACAGTGGAAAATAAAACTCTAGCAGTTATTTGGGTGTGAAGGGGCCATCTCAAAATAAATAAGACACTAAGGGTGAGAGCTGCACAGAGGTGGTGATGACTATATCGGGGTCCGTGGGGATGGGATGGGCAAAGGGTCCATTTGGATGCTGAAAGCTGCTTGTGAACTGGAGTTTTGTCTGGGAAGAAATGGTTTGAACACAAAGATATTGGAAAATATACAGAAGGAAATCATTGTTATAACAATTTTTCTTTTTGCAAATCTAAGGGTTGTAGGTGCTATTTTTATTAGTTTTTTAAAATTTATTTTTAACTATTTATTTATTTACTTATTTTAATTTGTGTGCGTGTGTGTGTGCGTGTGCGTGTGCGTGCACGTGCGTGTGCGTGTGCGAGTGCGTGTGTGTGTGTGTGTGTGTGTGTGTGTGTGTGTGTGCATGTGGAGGCCCCGGGAAAACTCTGTAGAGTTTCTTATTTTCCTCTGCTTTCATGAAGGTTCTGGTGCTTGAACTCAGGTCGTCAGGGTTGGAGAGGAAGCACATTTACTTGCTGTGTCATCTCGCTGGCTCCTTGTACTAGTCTTTCAAGTTTTCTGAAGGTTTGAAATATATTATTTTTTCTTTTTGTGCTAAAATTAAGTATAGGAATTTCACTCAGAGGAGATCTACCTACATAGGCAAAGAATGTCTGAGAAAAATCTCAAGACAGCTCAAATAGTTTCTTGTAACAAAGAATACCTTTTCCCAAGTTCCAAAGTGATCTCATTTTCATGTGTCTCCTCTCATAACGACCCCTCTGTAAGTATTTGTAATTGTGTTATTTGCTACAGAACATTCTCTCTGAAGTGTAGGATCTTTTAAACACACATTCCTTGGATGATTGCATTTAGATTTTAATCTATCTCTTACCTTCTTTCCCACACAGGACACCAAAGGTTTTCAAAGCTGTAGAACTTTGTTACTTACCTAAGATGTTCAATTGTTTTTCAAGAACTCTGAGATCTTAAATGATGTTCACTTGGACCTTGGAAACTGTTGGCTTCAGAAGGGTCTCTTTTGGTGGCCTCTCCTTTTATTGCTGTGACAAAGGGCATGCTCCAAGAATAACATTTTCTTGGCGCTTCCACATGGATTGACTGTGTTCCAGCATGTTCACTGACTTCTAAGTCCCAGAACAAATGTGAGAACTACCAGAGGGATTATAGTAGATGTGACTGTGGAAAAGTTCTGTTGATAGTGAGGTTGTTTCAGTGGGAGTAATTAAGATGTTACTCAGCAACAGGTCTTTTGGAATACATATTTTCTGTAGCATCTAAAAGTGTGAGTTCCTTTTGTCCCGACGCCAATAGAAAAATGGGTTTGGTTTGGGACATAAGTTTGGGAGAAGGCCCATTCCGTTTTCTATCTCAGCACTTTTTGTTCACAAGGCATCTGTCATATAGGAAGAGGTTGAAGCAGGCTGGAGCAGTATAGTGACCACTTAGGCTAAGAAAAATAAATAAAACACGATAGCCAGGTGACTGCACAGTAAACCCTGTCTCAAAACCAAAACCAAAACCAAAACCAAAACCAAAACCAATCAACCAACCAAAGACGAAAAAGAAGAAAAAGAAAAAGAAAAAAAGAAAAAGAAAAAAGAAAAGCAAACATACAAAAAACCAAAACCAAAACAAACAAAAAAACCCCAAGATGGCTGCACAGTGACAAATATGATTTTATTCAACAGCTGTTTTGATTGTTTGGTGGTCTTTAGGATCTAAAGGTTTTTTTTTTTGTTTGTTTGTTTTTTTGAGACAGGGTTTCTCTATGTAGCCCTGGCTGTCTTGGAACTCACTCTGTAGACCAGGCTGGCCTCGAACTCTGAAATCCGCCTGATTCTGCCTCCTAAGTGCTGGGATTAAAGGTGTGTGTCACCACTGCCTGGCAGATCTAAAGGTTTTAGACAGTGGTCCTGTATATGTCCTGGAACTCACTATGTAGACCAGTCTGTCCTAGAACTCACAGAGATCTGTCTGGCTTTTTCCTCCTGTGAGTGCTGGGATTAAAGACCTTTTACCCTAATTACTGGCAACAATTGCTCTCCCTGACTGATCAGTAGTGCAGAACTGCCTGCTGGCTTCTTCTTCCTTTGGCCCCAGCCAGCCTCCAGGCAGCATGGCTCAATTTCCTTCTACGCAGGAAATCTCTGTTTTACTCAGAGTCCAGATCCAGCTGTCCCTTCCCAGTTACAATCAGAATTCAATTCAGTAGATGCAGGAGTCTCCCAGGTGAAAGGTCACTGGAAGGAGTCCTTACCTTTGTAGGACTACTTGTTGAAGAGTTTTGATTCAAGATTACCACAGCTACAGTAACACAAGTATTTACTTTATACCTGTGTGACTCATTGAAGGTGTCTCTTTTGAGATGACAAACCCTCAGATATAACTTAAATAGACTAAACAAAGACAGGGAGGACCCCGATGGCTGTTGGATCTCTTTTCTGTATTATTTCAGTCTCCAACATCATCCTCTTCCCACTGTTGCAAACCTTAGGGGTAGAAGTGGAATGTTTTGAGAGACATCTTGATACAAAATAAGAGCAGTATTTACTGAGATTTCGGTGTGCCAGGTACTTTTAAGAGAATAAACTTTTAAATTTTAGAGTAGATTTACAGTAGACTTGCAAGAAAGTTACAGAATGTCCTTGTATATCTCAAGCAAGATCTAACTATTAATGTTTCCATGATACCTTTGTCAGGACCAATGGCCACATACTGAAAAGTTATAATTAAGTAAACTCCATGTTCTGTTCAGGTTTCCTTAGTCCTCTTCTAACTTGTGATCATATCCAGGATACCAGATTACATGTCTTTTAAACTCTTGGAGGCTCAGAAAATTTCTCAGACTTCTTTTGCTAGACAGAATTGAAGAGTGCTGGACAGGGATTTTATAAAATGTCTCTAAATCTGAGTTAGTGCTATATTATTTTCTCATAGTTAGACATAAGTAATGAGCTTTGGGGACAATGATATTGTCATTCTTATCCAATCATATCAAAGGGCACATACTGTGACCATAGATATCAATTGTGCTACTAATTTTAAACCCCAGACCCAGGCAATGTTTATGAGGCTTCTTCAGTTTTTTTTTTTATTTCTGTGCTGTCATTTTGTATACACCAGAAGGAGATTATCCTTAACTTTCTCCTGTAGAATTGGGAGTCAGACCACATATCCCTGAAGGTGGAGAACCTGAACAAATTATTTAAAATTCTGTACAAGAGCACCCCAAATTTAGTTATTCAAATATTTAAATATTCAAATATTTACATCTGCATGGACTCATATAGATCTGTTTACTGCTCTGAGCAATAGTCCAACATGTTATATACACTTTGTTGCTTGGGTTGTTTCTACTTTGGCCACGGGGAGCTCTGTGAAGGAGCTACTGGGTCCTTTTGATGTCCGTCAGGTCTTGTTTTTGAGAACTTTCTTGAATTTTGACAAGACAATACCTATTTCTATTGTATATGTCTGTTTTACTACTGCTGCTAGTCATTCTTCAAGAAGAATTTCTTCCTTCCTTCCTCCTCTTCACCTCTCCAAAGATGCTATCGGGAACAGATAGCCAACAGGCCATTTGTGTTTAGATAACACAGTGCTGATATCAATATATATATCTGGGAACTAAGAGTTAGCACAAATGGCTGACACCTCTAGATGTCTGGGAAACTCTGAAAGTAAACACTGATGTCTATAAGGGCTTCTGGAAGAATGCCACTTTTGTGTGATTTTTATATAAAGATGGTCTTAAAGTCAGAGGCCAGTGCATCCAGCATGTCTTTGCAAGAGCCTACGTGTTTGTGGGCCTGTTTTGTCTTCCTCCTCTGGGCCTATGTGTCCTGGTCTTCTGGAGGCTGCCTGTCTACTCCCCTGTATGCTGGCCTTTGTCTGTATTGAGTAAAGTATGACTTATCTAGCAGGAAATCCTTGAGTTCTCTTCACTCTTCTGGTTTCCTGTGATCCTTCTCCCTTACTTGCATTATGCTTGTTTAGGAATTCAGAAATTAAAATAAGAACTAATAGTAACATATTCATACCAAACCGTAACAAAAAGCAACATCAGTATATAACTGTAACTTCTAGGAATACCACTTTTTTTAATTAGATGCTTTCTTTATTTACTTTGCAAATTTTATCCCCTCTGAAAACTCCTCTTTCCCATCCCCCTTTTCCCAGGTCACTAACCCACCCAACCCTGCTTCCCTGTCCTGGCATTCCCCTACGCTCGGGCATCAAGCCTTCAAAGGACCAAGGGCCTTTCTTCTCATTGATGTCCTACAAGGCCATCCTCTGCTACATATGCAGCTGGAGCCATGGGTCCTTCCATGTGTATTCTTTGGTTGATGGTTTAGGTACTGGGAGCTCTTAGGGTACTGGTTGGTTCATATTGTTGTTCCTCCTATGGGGCTGCAAACCCCTTCAGCTCCTTGGCTCCTTTCTCTAGCTCCTCCATTGGGGACTTTGTGCTCAGTCCAATGGATGGCTGTGAGCATCTAGTTCTGTATTAGTCAGGCATTTGCAGAGCCTTTCAGGAGACAGTTATATCAGGCTCCTGTCTATAAGCACTTGTTGGCATCCGCAATAGTGTCTGGGTTTGGTAACTGTATATGGATGGATCCCTAAGTGGACAGTCACTGGATGGCCTTTCCTTCAGTTTCTGCCCCAAACTTTGTTTCTGTACTTCCTACCATGTGTGTTTTGATCCCCCTTCTAAGAAGGAGTGAAGTATCCACACTGTGGTCTTCCTTCTTCTTGAGTTTCATGTGGTCTGTGGATCAAATAACCCTATTAAAAATTATTAAAAATGGGGTACAAAGTTAAACAAAGAATTCTCAACTGAGGAATATTGAATGGTTGAGAAGCACCTAAAGAAATGTTCAAGCCAGGCAGTGGTGGCGCATGACTTTACTCCCAGCACTTGTGAGTTCGAGGCCAGCCTGGTCTACAGAGTGAGTTCCAGGCCAGCCTGGGCAATACAGAGAAACCCTGTCTTGAAAAACAAAACAAAACAAAAAAACCCCAAAAGACTCAAAAACAACAACAACAACAACAACAACAACAACAACAACAACAACAAAAATGTTCAACATCCTTAGTCATCAGGGAAATGCAAGTCAAAACAATCCTGAGATTCCACCTCACACCAGTCAGAATGGCTAAGATCAAAAACTCAGGTGACAGCAGATGCTGACTCATCCATTGCTGGTGGGATTGCAAGTTGGTACACCCACTCTAGAAATTAGTTTGGCAGTTCCTCAGAAAATTGGACATAGTACTACCTGAGTACCCAGGTATACCACTCCTGGGCATATACCCAGAAGATGCTCCAACATGTAATAAGGACACATGCTCCACTGTGTTCATAGCAGCCTCATTTATAATAACCAGAAGCTGGAAAGAACCCAGATGTCCTTCAACAGAGGAATGGATACAGAAAATGTGGTACATTTACACAATAGAGTACTACTCAGCTATTAAAAATGATTAATTCATGAAGTTCTTAGGCAAATGGATAGAACTAGAAAATATCATCCTGAGTGAGTTAACCTAATCACAAAAGAACATACATGGACTGGGAGTAACTGAGACCAGCAGGACCAGGCACACAGGAACTCCGCCAGCCCAGTGACTTGGGTTCCTTCCTGTCTGTCTGGGTTGGTGTCCTGAGCAGACCTTGGGTGCAAGCTCCACAGCCAGTCCCACAACACCCAGAGGAAGCCCCACTCCCAGGTGCTCTAACAAGCTCAGGATCACAGATTCACAGGATCACAGAGACAGCTTGACTCTGAGGAGTTCTGGCACAAGCAGGATCACAGGAAGGACAGTCAGATTTAGCAAGGGCAGGTAGCACTAGAGATAACCAGATGGCTGGGGGCGGGAGGGGCAAGAGTAAGAAAATAAACAACACAAACCAAGGTCACTTGGCATCATTAGAACCCAATTATCCCACCATAGCAAGTCCTGGACACACCATTACACCAGAAAATCAAGATTCAGATATAAAATCACTTCTCATGGTGATGATACAGGACTTTAAGAAAGACATAAGTAGCACCCTCAAAGAAATACAAGAGAACACAGGTAAACAGCTAGAAGTCCTTCAAGAGGAAACACAAAAATCCCTTAAAGAACTACAGGAAAACACAATCAAACAGGTAAAGGAAATGAGCAAAACCATCCAGAATCTAAAAATGGAAATAGAAACAATAAAGAAAACAGAAAGAGAAATAACCCTGACCATATAAAACCTAGGAAAGAAATCAGGAGTCCTAGATGCAAGCATCACCAACAGAATACAGGAGATAGAAGAGAGAATCTCAGGGGCAGAAGACACTATAGGAAACATTGACACAACAGTCAAAGAAACTGCAAAAAGCAAAAAGCTCCTAACCCAAAACATCCAGGAAATCCAGGACACAATGAGAAAACCAAACCTAAGGATAATAGGTATAAAAGAGAGTGAAGATTCTCAATGTAATGAGCTAGTTAATATCTTCAAAAAAATTATAGATGAAAACTTCCCTAACCTAAAGAAAGAGATGCCGATGAACATACAAGAAGCCTATAGAACTCCAAATAGACTGGACCAGAAAAGAAATTCCTCCCATCACATAATAATCAAAACATCAAATGCACTAAACAAAGAAAGATTTTTAAAAGCAGTAAGGGAAAAAAGTCAAGTAACATATAAAGGCAGGCCTATCAGAATTACGGCAGACTTCTCACCAGAGACTATGAAAGCTAGAAGATTCTGGGCAGATGTCATACAGACCCTAAGAGAACACAAATGCCAGCTCAGGCTACTATACCCAGCAAAACTCTCAATTACCATAGATGGAGAAAACAAGATATTCCATGACAAAACAAAATTTACACAATACATTTCCACAAATCCAGCCCTCCAAAGGATAATAGATGGAAAACATCAACATAGGGAGCAAAACTACACCCTAGAAGAAGCAAGAAGGTAATCTTTCAACAAATCCTCACAAACCTAATTCCACCTTTTACAACAAAAACAACAGGAAGTGACAATTACTTTTTCTTGGTATATTAATATGAAAATTAATATTACCAATATATCCTAATCAATTGAAATCCAATAATATGAGGAATTAGAAATTTGTTGATTGTCATCCAATGGTCTCTCTAATTTGGTAATTGGAGAAATAGGTCCAATAGTATACAATCTATATACATTTTCAGCTTGTTTATTTGTGACAGTGTTTTGTTGTGTACAACATAAGGGTCTTGAAATCTTGCTTCTATCTCAGCTTCTCTATTAGTAGTATTGGTTATTTCATGTCTTTACACTATACTATGGTTTTCAGAACAGCTTATATATTTCAAAAGTAGTTGTATACCCAAAATAAACATAGATGATTAACTAGGGAGGTTGCTTGTAAGAGAACAACAAAGAGTGAGACTGAATGCTTTGCTTGACGTTTGTAACTCTTGTATCAAGTTTGAAGAAAAGGTCTTTATAAGTTACTCTTTCTCTGAGATGAATGTTTTTCCAAATTATCATAGCTAATGAACCAAATTCTTACCCTCACCTAATGTCTGTGCCACCCTCCAAGCAGAACCATTGTTCATTGAAACAGTTGGTGAATGACTTTATGGATAGACCATCTTAATACCTACACCATTTCTTAAATGAATGTAACCTGTTCTCTGTGGGCTGAGAATAAAGTCACACACTCAAGTCAAATAGCTTTGACCATAGCAGGAAGTCTGTATCCAAAAATCGAGCCTACAATTCATTTCTTGGTGCAGCATAACTATCAACTCTCAGCTCAGCTATGATGGATGTAAAATCTTTTGGTGATTTGAGGGTTATTGAAGCACAGCCTTATTACAATGAAATCCAATGTCTAAAAATTGCTCTTATTTTGGGCTTGTACCACAGTAAGAGCCAAGATTTTAAACTCTACTAAATACAAAACAAACAAACAAAAAACTTTATATATTTATGTTCATTTAAGAAAATACTAGTAGTGATGTATTATGTTGAAGTATACAGTTAATATGTTTGGAGTTATTTAAAATTTATATTGAGAAAAATGTATTTTCAATATTGCTGTAGATGAGCATCTACATAAGACTGTTAAATTGATTGTTGTTTTATATCAAATAACTTTTATACTTATTTTTGTTACAATATTTTATAAATTTAAGGAATATGACAAAAAGATATTGTAGGTATTGAAGAGGGGGTCTCTGGGAGGAGTGGGGGTACAGAAGGGAAACAAGAATGTGATTTAATTCTATTTACTTAAATTATGTTTTTAAATGTTAACAAATTCAGATAAGTTGAAATCATGTAACTTTTCTCATCATAATGCAATAAAAGTTTTAAAATAAAATGCCTCCAATTAAAAAAAAAACAACAAAAAACCCCCAAAAGAACACACATGGTATGCACACACTGATAAGTGGACATTAGCCCAGAAGTTTGGAATATCACTTTTTAATAAATATAAAATTCAAGTTTCATTATTTTATCTTTTTTCCTGTGTATGAGTACTTTTTAGGAAGTGATGGTAATGCCCAGATCCCTTCTAGTGACCTAAGGCAGTTTTCTCTACTTAGCAGATTCCTGATGAGTAATGTGGAGTACTGGAAGGAACTGTCGGATCTGAAAGAACAATGTAGGGGAAAATGCAGAAGCTCTCAGTGGGCTAATGACTGGCTAATTAGGTTCACAGGGTACAAAGGCAGTAGGGACATCTAGTGAGTCCAGTGACAAATCCAATTAATTTGACATTTAGAGTTTTTCAAATATCTTATCTTGTCTACCATTACTACCTTAGATTATAGCTTCATGATTTGTTTCATAGGGTAATAGAAGAAACCTCTTAGTTGGTCTCTTCTGTCTACTCATTGTGGTAGAACTTTTGATTCCTTTAAAATATGCACCATTATTTTGTTCTTTGAAGCCTTTCAAATACTTTCCACTTTACTCGATGTGGATGCCAAGGGCTTTTCAGTGGTCTAGACTGTAGGTTGTAAGCACTTGGTCACACTCTCCCATTATCGTTCTGACCTCAACTAGCGCATCCCCTCTTCCTGTTTCCCCTAAGCTGGCTGAGCAGCCCGTGTGCTGCTTCTTTTAGGTTTCCATCCTCATGTCAGAGTCTTTGTTTGCCTGAGTTATGGACTAAGATTTGTACCTTACAGAAATTTTTTTCTAGGCTCAGCAATGTTAAGACCTCCAATCTACCTTCAGAAAAATGAAAAGATTCACAGCATACTAAATATAATATGTAAATACCATAAGGAGACAAATAGAGCTAAAGTTGATACACTGAACACAGCTGTACACCTGTCCACATATTTCTTAATCCATATAGAAAGCCTGAAGTACTTTCATAGATTTCTGCTGTTTTTTAGTAAGTCATGCAATTAAAGAATAAAATAAATTGTTTATATTTATTTTTAAAGAAGGATCATATGTAGCCCAAGTTGGCCTTGAACTCCTCACATAGCTTAGACTCATGTTGGACTTCTGATCTACAGAGTCTTTCCATGTAGCCCTGGGTAGCCTGGCACTCTATGTAGAGCAGGCTAGCCTCAAACTCAGAGATCTGTTTGCCTCTGGGATTAAAGACATGTGCCACTCTGCCCCATTCTACTGAACTTTTGATCTTCTTGCCTCCCCCTCCTGAGTGCTAGGATAACAAGCAAATATCCCCATACCTGCTAACCCTTAAAATTATTGTTTATATTATTGATTTTTTGAATTTATGCACATTTACATTTTCTTGATTAATTATTCATATTATTTATTGTTTAAGCATTTAAAAATTCATTTTTTATTTATGTGTATTGTGTCTACTTATCAATGTGTGCTTAGCTGCTGAGGAGATATGCCGAAGTGGAGGCCTGCTGTCCCGAGGTTCAAAGAATGATCAGGGAAGAGCTTTTGCTTAGGATCACAATTGTGCGGTCACAGTCCTGACATCGCTGTGCTAACTCCAAGGCAAATGTTCTCAAGCTCTTCAGTGCGGGCATACCAGTTTAATTTCTGTTGCTGTGTCACACAGGGATAAAAATCCACTTAGCAGAGAAAGGACCTTATAACTCTGGTTACAGTCCACTGTAGCAGGGCAGTCCAAATGGCTGGAATGTAAAACAGCCTGCCACATCACACCCACGGTTTAGAGCAGAGAGAAATGAATGCATGTCTGTTCACTTGCTTGCTTGTGCTCAGCTCTACTGCTCCTCCCCGAATGATGTCACCCACATTGGGCTGGGTCTTCTCATATCAATTAACTTTACTAAGACCAATCTCCTACAGGACAACCCAATGTAAACAATGCATCATTGAGATTCTCTTCCCAGGTGTCAAGTTGAACACTAAAGCTAGCCATTTTGGTGGGCTTTAGATGAAAAAGTCTTCAACTGGTAGTAATTTGTAGAAGAAACTTAATTTGGATGTGGTCACTTCATAGATGTTATTATAACTTCATGGAAGACCTCATAAAGTTCTAGAACCCCTGTGTGTTATGTTCCTAATATGTGTCTTAGCTGTCTTCTTGGATCACAATGCTAGAATGTCTAAGTGTCTTTTGATTCAGTTTCTTCTATTTCCTCCAAGGCTATGTTGCAAAAGAAATATCTATCTCCCAGGCTAATAATTTTATTTTTATTTTCTTTTAAATGTCAAATTGATGAAATCAAGTGTATCTTAGTAAAAGCAGAAAAAACTAGTCAGAAATCAGTAGATTGTTTGTATCTGAGGTGTAAATGTTTTCAAAGGTGGTGACAGACAGAAGCTGTTTACCTGTCTGTTCCATCAGAAAAGTCCAAGCCTTTTCCAGAGTCTCCTCAAGGCTAACTTCTGGGTCTTTTCATATCCATGGACTTCCCTGCTATTATGGACTGTAACTGCAATCTTCTGCTTCCTCAGTGGGTAAGACCACTTGGTGTTCAAGCATGAGAACCCAAGTTTAATTACCAGCATTTACATAAAAAGCCAGGTGTGTGTGTGTGTGTGTGTGTGTGTGTGTGTGTGTGTGTGTGTGTGTGTGTGTGAGAGAGAGAGAGAGAGAGAGAGAGAGAGAGAGAGAGAGAGAGAGAGAGAGAGAGAGAGAGAGCCTATAACCTTAGCACTGGGGGTGGAGACAGGTGAATTCGGATGGCTATGTAGAGTTTTCTGTTCACTGAAAGACCTCTTTTTCAAGGTGATGAAGCAGGGAGCAATAGAGGAAGACATATGGCATCCTGATCTGGCCTATGTCATGACGTGCACCTGTGTACTGTTGTTCATGCTCTCCTGCCCCCACAAAATTACAAAGGTTTAGTTTGATGCTTTGGTGTCAAACTTCCAATGCATTAACTGAATACTCTCTCCATTTGTTTTGCTTTAGTAATATCTTTTCTTTTCTCTTGGTCAGTTGACATTATTTTCAGAGTCAAAGATTCTAGCTTTCTTCACAGCTTGACATGAAAGGACTATCTTCAGGATAACAGTCCCTCATTAGTTATAATAATTATTAATTGTTCAGGAAGACACGGGGATAAAAAAACACATCAGAGATTCAGAAAATTTTCTGGAGGATGATTTATTTTCATTAAAGGGAGAATTCCAAGTTTACACAGAGGGGGAGGAGCAGCACAGAGACTTTTTTTTTTTTTAACTTCTCCCTATTCTGCTCTCAACTCAATGAATGATGGAGGCTCTCATTGACTGGGAACCTGTAGATGCTATCAATCACAGAGGAGGAAGAAGCAGGACAGGGGGCTGCTGACACTCATAAGAGAGTAGTAGGGCAGAAAGGTGTAGTTTCCTAGGTCTTAATGTTGCTGTCCCAGTTTTACTTTCTGATTAAGATAGAAGCTAATTGGAGATCTGCTTTGCTCTTCTGCTGTGTTCTTCCTCAATCTCTACTGTGTGCACCATCATCAGATCCATTTGTATGTCGCTGAGGTAAAGCAGTTGCGGAGTCTCTCCATGTCAAAGGCTGAGATGTCTGTGAACAGTTGCACATGGAGAAGAAGCTTTTACACTTATAGGAAGAAAAAGAAGAAGAGCAAGCTCATTTCTCCACACCCGTAACAGTAGTACACTGGGAGACTGAATTAAAGATGTGACTGTTTTTAGCTCCAAAGCCATTGTTTATAACCACCATTTTTTTTTTAAAGCACTCAGAAGGATGGAATTAAATTTTCATCCTAAGCTTCAAGTAAAGACAGCAGAAAACAGTCTAAGATGAACTATTTGCTTAAAAAAGCCACAGTGTTCCAGATAAATAAGGAACTAGCACAAGACCAACCCATTCTCTCATCCACCTGTAGTGCCCCAGATGTTCCCTGAAGTTACTCAGTTGCATTCCTGGGGTCATGTTTGTTAAAAAGTGGAAACAGTTCTTTGGTCTCTTCTCACATAGTTTACAATACTTGGGACTGGGCTTATTCTTGCAACAGAAACACAAGAGCAGAATAGGTCTGAGGAAGTGATGTTCAGTCTGATGGAAAATACCAAGATTTAAGTGCACAGATAGCTGTTGGAACCAGTGTTGGTCCAGTGATTTGATTCATCAGAACCTTATCTAGGCCTGCTTCTGAAAGGTTATCAGAAAAGACCAATTTTTTTTAAACAGGCTGGATGACTTACTAAGAACAGGAGCAGAAGTGTATAACACAAAGAAAATAATTCAAAAAGGCTGATCAGTTGTAAAATAACGTGACTATACAGAGAACGACAAACCTTTAACACAGTTGTAGTGTAGGAGAATGTGGGGTGAATGGAGATTGTTAATTTTTTTTCAAGACAGGATTTTCCTGTGTAGATCAGGCTTGCTTAGAATTCCCAGAGATCTGTTGCCTCTGCCTTTCAAGTGTTGGGATTAAAGGCGTGCACCATCACCACCTGATTAGATTTTTAATTTTTATCAGTCACAGTCAATCATTTGCCTTATTAACTCAGTGGTAAATATTTTACTATTACATTTGGTAGTCCTGAGGTATGGTAAAATGTGTTCCATGGGAGCAGGAACAATTACTTCCCTTGAGAACTTGGCCCTCAACCCTGACCCCACGTGTTCAGTAGCAGATGGCAGAGAGTGTTCTGAGAGCCGAGATGGAGTCTTGTGGTTCTTGTTCAAAGATGGAGACCAGAAAGGGACGGTGACCTACAGCTCCAAACTCTACGGACATGGTTCTGCCTCTTTCCCTCTTTGACTGGAGCTAACACAGTGATGGGATCGCAACAATTGAGGGGTATTAAGTAAGCATAGTGGTGAGGGCTGGAGAGATGCTTCAGTGGTGAAAGGCGTACGTTGCTCTTGCAGAGGACTTGAGTTTGTTTTTCAACATCCACACTGGGCAGCTCATAAACACCTGTAATGCTAGTTTCGGGGGATTCAATGCTCTCTTCTGGTCTCCATGACCACTCACACAGTATGCATATATACACACATAAGCACACGAATAAATAATAAAGTAAGCCTTAGTAAAGAATAATGCTTTACTTTTATAAGCTGTTATTGACCACCTTGGGGAATTATTGGAAAATAACTATGTAAGTAGCCCAGTATGGGTCTAAAATTTCCATCTTCCTGTCTCAGATTCTCGAATATTGGTATTAGCATGTTATACTACCATGCTTAGCATCAAGGAAAATGTAGGCTTGTAATCATTTTTTTCTGCCTTATATATAAAATACCTTTAAAATGTTCAAATATATTTAGACAAATGGATGGAATTGGATAAAACTATGCTAAGCAAAATAAACTAGACACAGAAAGATGAATGTGTCTCATTCCATCTTTCATGTATAGAGGGTAAGAAAGTTGGTCTGAAAGTAGAATGGTTATTAATGAAGGTTGAGAAGGGTGTGTGTGTTTGTGTATGTGAAGGGTGGATAAAACAAGGCTGGACCTAGTGCATGCCGCAAGCTTATGTGATACTACACCGAATCCCATTGATGAATATAATTCATACATGTTGAAGTGAAAAGAGGTAACTATAAATTTGATGACATTGTTAGTATATTTACAGTTTAAGAAGAGAGAGAATGATTTGTGCAAATTTAAAGATATAATGCACGATAAAAAAGTGAGATACAATTTCTCTGCCAATAGTTGCTGCTAAATATATGTACCTTTTGATTTCTAAGTCAAAAATCATAACTTTGCTGTTCCCTCCTTCTATTCTGCTTTTGGAGACTGACCAAGACCCCAAGCATACTCCGCCTGACATTCCGATTTCTCACTATTTTCTCTGAAGAAGCTGCTTGCAACCCTCCATTGCTTGCTCTGACTGGAAAGACATCTCTTTTTCTCCCTCCCTCCCTCCCTCCCTCCCTCCCTCCTTCCCACCCTCCCTCCCACCCTCCCTCTCTCTGTTTCTGTCTTTCTCTCTTATTTTTATTCTGGTTTTTTTGAGACAGGGTTTCTCTGTATAGCCCTGACTGTTCTGAAACTCACTCTGTAGACCAGGCTGGCCTCGAACTCAGAAATCCACCTGCCTCTGCCTCCCAAGTGCTGGGATTAAAGGCGTGTGCCACCACTGCCTGGCGGCTCTGTCTTTTATTCTCATCTGCCTCCATTTTTTTTTGGCAGGATTTTGTAGCTTGCTTGTCTTGTGGCTTCTCTCCTAAACTCCAGCGAAATGGTATTCAAACTTCCTGAAAAGAAATCAAAACATTCTGGGAGAGAAAACAAGCTAGTGTTGGGTGGGAGGCATAGGAAACATAAAAAGCAAGACCACTTCAAACAATAAATGAAGCTACTTTTCTTTTTAAATAATAGTTTTAATTTCTTGTTCATAATACAAAAACCAAACCAAAACAAACAAACAATAAAACAAACAAACAAACAAACAAACAAACAAAAAACCCCCTTTTCTAGCTACAGACTTTTTGGAGAGCTCTTCATGTGCAATACATTATAGAAAGTTGGTTTATTCAATTCTTACTCCACCAATTAGGTAAATACCAGTTTTAATTCTATTTATCATTTAAGACTGAGCACAGATCTGCATTTTTTGATTTTTTCTTATTAGATATTTTCTTTATTTACATGTCATATGATATCTCCTTTCCCCATTTTCCCAGTTTCCCTTCCGAAAAAAAGAAAAAAATAAAATTAAAAAAAAAAAAACTACCCAAAAATCAAAAATGAAAACAAACAACCCCCACCGTTCCCTCTCCACTCCCCCTGCTCACCAACCCACCCGCTCCTGCTTCCTGGCCCTAGTAACATAAGAAAGAAGGGATAGAAACAGAATGGCAGACATATTATTTTCTAGCTGCTGCACGAATTCAATTAATGTAGTTTCTCATCTTGCATCGCAAGCGCATTTGACAAAAATCTCATTTTGAAGAAAATCTCTTTACATCGATTTTTAACATGAGGTAGCCACATTGCTACAAACTTCAATGGCTTTCAACAAATACATGAAGACTCGTCTTACGCCTAATGCATTATGGTACTTCTTCTTAATACCCCCACCCTCCAGTACTCAACACTCACCTTTGGTTTGCTGTGGGTGAGATAATCATCTTTGGCCAGAAGTAGTTACAATCTCTAGAAAATGTTGAAAGTCGCATTATTAAAACACAACAATGTATCTCAATTGCAACATGTATAACCTTAAACACAGTTAGCAATTTAATTAATGTCTTTATCCATTTCCTTTGCCCTTAAATTTTTTTAAAAAATTATATGTTATTAGGTATAGTGTGCAACAAATGTTAAGATTAGTTATCGAAAAATGAGCTTTTGAAGGTAAATATCTTTGGGTATCGATCGCCTTAGTGTCTTTAGTTTCAAGAGACAAAGGGAAACACAAAGAACATCTTTAAGGCTCTTCCATTGTGTCCCTGTTATACATTCAAATCCCTCAGCTACAGACTTAATATAAGCGTGGAAAAGGGGATGTTACTGAACAGGAAAGTAGCAGTAGCAGACTGTCGTTTTGATGAAGTTGTTTCAATGGGATTCATTAACGTGCTATCAAAACACTCATGTATGCACACTGATGTTTTTGGTCTGGTGTTGAGAATTCTTTAGAGGCAATAAAAGAAATATATTTGATTGGTATCTTCTAATTTTTTTACACTGGGCCTCTTTGTAGTGTCCTGGTCCCTTAGTCCCAGACCTATTATGAGAGCTAGGCAGAGGATTACTGTTGGGCAAGAAAGAGAAAATCAACTGGAGGTGATGGAGTGTCAGTGGGAATTATTAAACTGTTGCTAAAGTATACATCTACAAGTAAACACACAGAGACTTATGTGGAAAAAAAACCCATTTTGGTCTGTATCCCATAGAGATATCAAATCCCCTTATTCTTAGCTTAGTAAGCTCTTGGGAAACATGCCAGATATTGTGCCTAAAACCTTTCCAAGGTCTTATTTTGTGTTTTCAAATACATAAAACATTGTATATTTGAATATACACATATACATATATATGCATATGTGTGTGTGTGTGTGTGTGTGTGTGTATGTGTGTATGTTATGATGGATTTCATAGATGAGGCTGTTAAGAAATGAGAAAAGAGGGGCTGATGAGATGGCTCAGCGGGTAAGAGCACTGACTGCTCTTCTGAAGGTTCTGAGTTCAAATCCCAGCAACCACATGGTGGCTCACAACCATCTGTAATGAGATCTGACTCCCTCTTCTGGTGTGTTTATATAATAATAAATAAATTTTAAAAAAAGAAAAAAGAAATGAGAAAAGAGAATTAAACCCTAGGCAGTCTCAGAACTCATTTCCTTAGCAAGTAGAGAGTAGTTTTGGCTCTTGAACCTTCAAATCTGTCTCTTCAAGTTGTTGTAGAGTACGCTTACAGAGCCACACCTGTCATTTGGGGAGAGCTAGAAAGACCTAAATTTATATGCAGATAGAGATAAATTGATACAATTGTTCATACAGTAGCACTTGTTGTTATTGACTCTAGTGCTGTGCCGAATAGAAATAGTAAAAAGCAATGTTCTGGCAATTTGGGGTAGGAATCCTTGGTTATTGTTATTTCTAGGGTGATAAAGTCTCACTCTTCCATTCCCAGAGGTTCAGAACTGAGTCATTATTTCCTCTCTTCCTGTCACAGTCACTGTGGTGGTCAGCTTTAATTTTCAACTGGCACAACCTAGAATTACTTGGAAAGAGTCCAAATGAGAGACTGTTTGCACTGGGGTGGACTTTGGGCATTTCTGTGAAGGATTGGCTTAATTAACTGGTGGGGAAGGCCTATCTTATTGTGGACAGCACCATTCCTGACCTATATAAGAGTGGAGTAATTGAGCTGAGTACAAGCAAGCAAGCGAGCAAGCAAGCGAGCAGGCATGCATTCATTTCTCTCTACTCTAGGCAGTGAGGTGGGGTGACAGGCAGTTTGAGGTTTCTCTCATTTTGACTTCCCCACAGCGATCGATGAAGTATGATCTGGAGTTGTACACTTAAATGAACCCTTTTACTATTTTTTTTTTGGTTTGGTTATTTTTTTCACAGATACAGAAATGAAGCTGAAATAGAAATTTGAAGCAAGAATGAGGTTGTAACTGTGATATTCCTAGCCACGCACATTTTATACCTTGGACTATTTTAAAAACTCACTTATTATCTATCTATCTATCTATCTGTCTGTCTGTCTGTCTGTCTGTCTGTCTGTCTGTCTGTCTGTGTGTGTGTATACATCTGTTGGAGTACATGTGCTTCACAGGCATACAGGTGCCTATATTGTTTATTCGATACTTTCTATATGCAAATTCTTGTCAGTAGAGCATCATTATTTATGTTTATCACTTTGAGGTCCTATTGTCATAAAAGGAAAAAGTACATTTTGTATAGAGTTGATAAGGGTGGACTTCTTTACACACTTCTGAAATCAATACCACAATACAGATAGTGAACACATCCCCTTGCTAGGTCACCCATGTTCCATTGTTAAGTTTAAGGTGCAGTGAAGGGATCAAATTTATTTATAAATGTCTCTTCATACTACTACTTTTTAAAATGCCCCTTTTTAAAATTTAATCTTTTTTTTTTACACTCCAGATTTTATTTCCCTCCCAGTCACCTTCCGACTGTTCCACATCCCATACCTCCTTCCCACTCCTCTGTCTCTACAAGGATGTCCCCTCTCACTCCCCACTCCACCAGACCTCTAAACTCCCTTGGGCCTCCAGTCTCTTGAGGGTTAGGTGCATCTTCTCTGATTGAATCCAGACCCCTTAGTTCTCTGCTCTATATGTGTTGTGGACCTCATATCAGCTGTTGTATGCTGCCTGGTTGGTGGTCCAGTGTTTGAGAGATCTTGGAGTTCCAGGTTAATTGAGACTGCTGGTCTTCCTACAGGGTCACCCTCTTCCTCAACTTCTTCCAGCTTTTTCCTAATTCAACCATAGGGTCAGCAGCTTCTGTCCATTGGTTGGGTGCAAATATCTGCATCTGACTCTTTCAGCTGCTTGTTGGGTCTTTCAGAGGGCAGTCATACTAGGTCCCTTTTTGTGAGTGCTCCAATAGCCTATACTATTACCTCTTAAAAAATAAATCAGTGGCACTTACTTTCAATTCTAGCACTTGGAAAGCAGAACCAGGCAGATCTCTGAGTTCAAGTCTAGCCTGGTCTACATAGTGAGTTTCAGGACAGCCAGTGCTACATAGAGAGACCCTGCCTCAAAAGAAAATAAGAGAAAAGAAAAAAAGAACACCTCACAACCCCACTTCTAAAATAGAACATCATCAAACAATAACAATCACAAATCAGTATATTTATTTTTAACTTTCTTCCTGAAAAACAGGAGTAGGATAAACACAGCATTTCTCTAATGAAAGCCAACTCTCTCTCATGGTTGTTACTCAGAGTTAAGGCAAAGTTATTTTCTTGATCCTAGTTAGCTATATTGCCCTCCATTTACAATTTGCAGTGCATTGCTCTTTATTCTTCCTAAAATATACATTTAAAAATCCTGTGAAAATTCCGTACCACTTAAAACAGTGCGTGTTGATCATATCAAACCCTGATTTCTTCAGTTCAACTCTCCCAGACTTTGCCCCTCACACATCAATCTTTCTCAACTTCATGTCCTTTTGTTTGTTTGTTTGTTTGTTTGTTTTTGTATTTTTGAGACAAGGTTTCTCTGTATAGCCCTGGCTGTCCTGGAACTCACTCTGTAGACCAGGTTGGCCTTGAACTCTGAAATCCGCCTGTCTCTGCCTCCCAAGTGTTGGGATTAAAGGCGTGTGCCACCACCGCCTGGCTCTTTTGTTTGTTTTTGTTTTAGTAACACACTGAGTTCAATTTAGCCCTTCTCATGTCCTCCTTGCCACTCCCTCTCAGAGTCATGCTGTCCTTTTTAGTTAGTTATTATTGATATTTATACACACACACACACACACACACACACACACACACATATATATAAATACAATTTGTTCAGTATGTTTAATGTTCCTTGTACATGATTTCAAAGCTGAGTAGTTGGCATTGGTGAAGCCCCATGAAATGTTCTCTTTCCAGGTTAGCACACCTATTGGTGTTGTACTTGTTCAGGTATGGTTTAGTCAGCCGCATTGCTGAGGCACCATGGGTGTAGCTTCTCTACCATTTCTAGGAGACACAGTCTTACAGCAGATTTCCTCTCTTGAGATGTCCCCTGAGCCTTTGGCACACTTGTGTTGAAGGTTCTATGCAAGCATCCAAGGGAGTGAAGAAACCAGTAATCCTTCCTTACAGTGATACCTATGATACACAACAAAGACAAGGTGGTAAGAAAGACAAGGGTGGTAAGAAAGCCCTAAGAGTGCAATAGTGGCACTGATATCTTAGCAGTAACCAACAGTTGTCTAATTGGACTTACAGTCTATTCAACAGGAGGGAAATCAAGTCTGGCACTAGAGTTTACCCACATTCTTGGGACTAGTGAGGTCATGGATCTTAGAGAGGAATTATCTACTTCCACTTTACTAAACACTTTTACTTCCTAAAAGTAGTTTGACTCAGACTTATGAATTGAAAATAATTTTTCTCAGAATCTGAAGATAACATTATGTTGATGCTTTAAAAATCATTTCTATGTTGTTTCACAGATTAGGCTGCTATGAACATAGTGGAGCACGTGCCCCTGTGGCATGGTGGGGCATCTTTTGGATATATGCCCAAAAGTGGTATCTACTTGAAGAGTAGGTCTTCAGGTAGATCTATTTCCAACTTTCTGAGGAAGCACCAGATTGATTTCCAGAGTGGTTGTACCAGTTTGCAATCCCACCAGCAATGGAGGAGTGCTCCTCTTTCTCCACATCCTCGCCAACATGTGCTGTCACCTGTGTTTCTACGATTTTTCAAATAACTCCTAACATATTAACTGTATATTTCAAAATAATACATCACTACTTGTATTTTCTTAAATGAACATAAATATGTAAAGTCTTTTTGTTTGTTTGTTTTGTATTTAGTAGAGCTTAAAATCTTGGCTCTTACTGTGGTACAAACCCAAAATAAGAACAATTCTTAGACACTAGAGTTCATTGTAAGAATGCTGTACTTCAATGACCCTCACATCACTAAAGGATTTTACCTCCATCTTAGCTAAGCTGAGAGTTGACAGTTCTCCTGGGCCAAGGAATGAATTATAGGCAAGAATTTTGCATACAGACTTCCTGCTATGGTCAAAGCTATTTGACTTGAGTGAGTAACTTTATTCTTAGCCCACAGAGAACAGCCTACATTCATTTAAAAAATGGTGTGTGTATTAAGAAGGTCTATCCACTGTTTCAATGAACAATGGTTCTGCTTGGATGGTGGCACAGACATTAGGTGAGGGCAAGAATCTGTTTCATTGTCTGTGATAATTTGGAAAAGCAATCATCTCAAAGAAAGAGTAATTTATAAAGTCCTCTTCTTCAAAGTTGATACAATAGTTACAAATGTCAAGCAAAGCATTCAGTCTCTTTGTTGTTCTCTTGCAAGCCCCCTCCTAATTTAATTGTCTATGTTTCTTTTGGGCATACAAATACTTTTGAAATATGTAAGCTGTTCTCAAAACCATAGTATAATGTTAAAACATTAAATAAATAATATTACTAATAGAGAGTCTGAGATATGAGAAGCAAGATTTCAAGACCATTATGTTGTACACAACAAAACACTGTCACGAACAAACAAGCTGAAATTGTATATGGATTATACAATATTGGACCTATTTCTCCAATTACCAAATTAGAGAGATCATTGGATGACAATCAACAAATTTCTAATTCCTCACATTTTTGGATTTCAGTTGATTAAGATATGTCAGTAGTATTAATTTTCATAATAAGATATTAAGAAAAGTAATTGTTACTTCCTGTTGTTTTTGTTGTAAGAGGTGGAATTAGGTTTGTATGGATTTGCTGAAAGATTAGTTTCTTGCTTCTTCTAGGATGTAGTTTTGTTCCCTATGTTGATGTTTTCCATCTATTACCCTTTGTATGGCTGGATTTGTGGAAAGATATTGTGTAAATTTTGTTTTGTCATGGAATATCTTGTTTTCTCCATCTATGGTAATTGAGAGTTTTGCTGGGTATAGTAGTCTGGGCTGGCATTTGTGTTCTTGTAGGGTCTGTATGACATCTGCCCAGGATCTTCTAGCTTTCATAGTCTCTGGTGAGAAGTCTGGTGTAATTCTGATAGCCTTGCCTTTATATGTTACTTGACCTTTTTCCCTTACTGCTTTTAAAATTCTTTCTTTGTTTAGTGCATTTAGTGTTTTTATTATTATGTGACGGGAGGAATTTCTTTTCTCGTCCAGTCTATTTGGAGTTCTGTAGACTTCTTGTATGTTCATGAGCATCTCTTTCTTTAGGTTAGGGAAGTTTTCTTCTATAATTTTGTTAAAGATATTTACTGGCCCATTACTTTGGGAGTCTTCACTCTCTTCCATCCCTATTATGCTTAGGTTTGGTCTTCTCATTGTGTCCTGGATTTCCTGGATGTTTTGAGTTAGGAGCTTTTTTCTTTTTGCATTTCGTTGACTGTTGTGTCAATGTTTTCTATGGTGTCTTCTTCCCCTGAGATTCTCTCTTTTATCTCTTGTATTTGGTTGGTGATGCTTGCATCTATGACTCCTGATTTCTTTCCTAGGTTTTGTGTCTCCAGGGTTGTCTCTCTTTCTGATTTCTTTATTGTTTCTATTTCCATTTTTAGATTCTGGATGGTTTTGTTCATTTCCTTCACCTGTTTGACTGTGTTTTCCTGTAGTTCTTTGAGGGTGCTATTCATAGCTTTCTTAAAGTCCTGTATCATCATCATGAGAAGTGATTTTATATCTGCATCTTGCTTTTCTGGTGTGATGGTGTGTCTAGGACTTTCTATGGTGGGTTCTGATGATACCAAGTAACTTTGGTTTGTGTTGTTTATATTTTTATGCTTGCCCCGCACCATCTGGTTATCTCTAGTGCTACCTGCCCTTGCTAAATCTGACTAGAGCCAGTCCTTATTGTGATCCTGGTTGTATCAGAAATCCTCAAAGTCAAGCTGTCTCTGTAATTCTGTTATCCTGTGACTCTGGGCTTGTTAGAGCACCTGGGAGTGGAACTCCATCTGGGTGTTTTTGGACTGGCTGCAGAGTTTTCGCCCAAAGTCTGCTGAGGGCACTTCCAACTCTAGGCCATTCAAAGCTGCCTGCACCTCTTTCATCCAATAAACTATGGTCATAAAAGACGATCACAGTGGTACCTGCATGGCTGGCTTTTCAGAGACTAATTGTGGCTGTGCCTGTCAAATTCAGACTATCCTTTTCAATGGACCCATCTCCAAATTTGTTGATTTCTCTCCAGCCTGCTTAACTGTGCCATTAATGCCTCATACACAATACATTTCAGCCTTCAGATTCGGATTTCATAGATGTCACGTTTGTATAATTCATCAGCTGTGAGAAGTTCTCAGCTATTCTCTCTTAAAATAGTGCTTCTTCATTCCTATTATTTCCTCTAGAAACTCCTCTTATATTCTGCATTTATTGTGTTCGTTCACTTTCATCTCCATATTTATGATTTAAAGTTTTCTGTATCCTTTGTCTGTTGTGTGATATTTCGCCAGTCTTTACTGGCATGTTTTTCATGGTTTGCTTCGTTTGTCTTAAAAACAAAACAAAACAAGATAACTCTGTACCACATGATCAGCGGTGGCAAGGCCAGAGTGGGCTCCCCCCCCATTAACCACTAATTCAGAATGTGTTCCACAGATTGCCTACAGGCCAGTCTTACAGAAGCATTTTCTCAACCAAGGTTCCCTCTTTGCAGATGATCAAGTGTCAAGCTGATAACCAGAACAGCAGTTTACAAAAGTATCTTTTACTTTATTTCTCTAAACATTGATGTTAATTATTTCATTACTCAAGTACTTAATCCCTTTGGTTGTAAAATTTACTCTGGCCTGAATTATTGCAACAATATTTGATCTTAGTGTAAGTCTATGCGTAGTTTTCAAATACAGTTTTTTTTTTAATCTTATGGGAACATTCCAGCATCTTCCCATAAAAATAATGATGTATTTGGTTTTCAGCTACTCCCCATGGGGAAAGAATACAATGCCAATATATGCATGGTATTATCTTTCTATATATAAGAAATGACAATTTCTAAACCCTGCTTCCCATAAGGTCAAATATGGGAATGCGATTCTGCATTATTATCAGTTATGGTGTTCAGTATTATTAACTTTTAGAAACATTTCACTGAATCCTTTATCTCAGTCTTCCCAGATACAATGATAGAGAAAGAAGAAGGAAATATATTTTGTCCTTCTGTATGTGATTACACTGAGTTAGGCTTTTCTGTATGTACTCACAACATAGGTTGATTGGACTAAGAATGTTTCTAAGCACCACTTGATTGCATTGTGATCACACTATTGTGTGCATGGGTCCTAACAATGTTTTTGAGTCTAACTGTTGATTTAGACACGTGGGACCCAGTTCATAGCACTGCTGACTAAGTCATTTCTATTTTCTTCTATGAAGAGCCCCATGAAGATTTGTGTGTTCTAGAAATCAAATCCATTTTAAATATTAAAATCTAGCTTGGTATAGAGATTCACAACTGTAATCCCAGCACTTAGGAGGTCGAGATAGGAAGGTTTCTGAAAATTTGAGGCTAGCTTGTACAATATAGTGAGTTCCAGAGCAGACAAGACTGTATAATGAAACTTGTGTCAGAAAACCAAACACAAAAGCAAAGCAGAACTAAAGTATGACTACAGTGTACAGTGATCTAGTTCATGAATCTGTTTCTTCATATTTCACAAATTACATTGAGGTTTACTTGGTGATTTTGTGAAACAGTATTTTACATACTGAAAATATATGGGAGAATTAAAACTATTAATTTGAGGTGTTTTGGGCTGTTTTATGCCACAGTGGAGTGAAAAATGACAGGCAAGTATATAGAATAAAGCTTATTTTACATACAAATGTTTGAAAATGTTGTGACATGGATGCGCTATTGTTCTTCTCTATCGGGATGTCCAAGTCTTTTCCTGAGTCTCCTCATAGTTGACTTCATTTCCTGGTTCCTCAGAGTATAGATCAAGGGGTTGAACAGAGGAGAGATGATTGTGAAGGTGACAGAGATGGCTTTATCTGTGGGGAGGGCAGTGAAGGGCCTGGCATAGACATAGGTACAGGGCACAAAATGCAGGGTGACCACAATGATGTGGGAGGTGCAGGTGGAGATGGCTTTCTTCTGAATGAGACCTAAGCATCAGCACAATGACTGCGTATGACATCACCAACAATACAAACCACAGAGTAGCAACCAGGCCATTATTGGAAATCATCAGCAGGTCACGGACAAAGATTTCTGTGCATGTAAGTTTGATAATTTGGGGGACGTCACAGTAGAATTACAACTATCAATTTGACAACTTTTTGGTGTTTTAGTATATCAGAATAAAGGAAACGAGGAGGAAGCATGGCAATTTTTTTTTTTAATGTTAGAAACATTTAAGGTGCCAACAGGCAGAAGTTACTTCTCTATTCAATGAGATGGTCCAAGTCTTTTCCTGAGTCTCCTCATGGCTGACTTCATTTCCTGGTTCCTCAGAGTATAGATCAAGGGGTTTAGCAGAGGAGAGATGACTGTGAAGGTGACAGAGATGGCTTTGTCTGTGGGGAGGGCAGTGAATGGTCTGGCATAGACATAGATGCAGGGCACAAAATGCAGGGTAATTACAGTGATGTGGGAGGTGCAGGTGGAAATAGCTTTCTTCCTGCCCTCTTCTGACTGAGACTTCAGCAACAATAATATGACCATGTAGGACACCAGGAGCAAGAAAAACCACAGCGTAGTGAGCATTCCATTATTGGAAATCATCAGCAGCTCAAGTACAAAGATATCTGTGCAGGCAAGTTTGATGACCTGGGGGACATCACAGTAGAAAGTGTCAAGAACATTGGGTCCACAGAATGGAAGTGTCAGCAAGAGAGAAATCTGCACTATGGAGTGAGCAAAGCCCCCCACCCAGGATGCTGCTATCAACCCAATGCAACGGCTTCTGCTCATGATAGTCACATAGTGCAGGGGCTTAGAGATGGCCACATATCGATCTAGAGCCATCACAGACAGAGAAAACACATCCACTCCCCCAATAAGGTGGAAGAAGAACATCTGAGTGAGACAGCCATTGAAAGAGATGGTCTTTCTGTCTGAGAGAAGATCCACCAGAACCTTGGGGGCAGTGATGGAGGAAAAGCAGATGTCAGCAACAGATAAATTCCTGAGCAAGAAATACATGGGGGTGTGAAGGCGAGACTCACAGGTCACTGTGACCATGATGAGAAGGTTCCCCAGCAGAGTTGTCACATACACCAGGAGAAGGAAAAGAAAGAGAACCATGCTCACTTCTTGACTTTGGGTCAGGCCAAGGAAAATAAGTTCTTTGACCCTGGTGTAATTTTCCATCTCCATTAAATATCTCTCCTTCTTTGCTTTTTTTTCTTTTTTTGTTTTAAGCCTTGGGCTATTTCTCTTGTTTTCCTAAGATGCTAGGGTAAAATTCAGAAGCTCCTCATTATGGCTATAGTACCTGAAATTGATCAAATTGTCCAGTTTCTTAATATTGCAGTTAATTAGATAATCAAATCAAATTGGCACATAGAAAATCATTCAATAATATTTTCCCTAGAGAGCAAAATTAGAAAAGAAAACTCATTAGGTAGTGACACTAAGGTAGACTAAATAAACAAAAATTTTTACCCTGGTTTTCATTTTGCTGCTTTTGGTATCAAACTTCCAATGGTCTCAGTAATCCATATTTTCTGTTTGTTTTGGTCAAAAGAAATCTTTTAAATTCTCTTTTTCAGTTATGCTACTTGTGGGTCAAAGATTCTGGCTTTCCTAAGAACATGAAGTAGAAAGACAATTTTCATGTTAACTCTCTAATTTATTAGTCCTTGTATCAGTTGTACGGGGAGACTCTTGTGTGTGAACACATGGAGATTTTGGAATTCTTCTGAAAGGTGATTTGTTTTTCCACTAAAGGCAGAGTTCAGTTGCTTAGTGGGAGAGGCAGTGCTGAGCCACAGTGGTGAGACAGATAGTTTTACCACCTTCTTATTCTGTTAGCAGCCAAGTGAATGATGGGACTCTGTGAACTGTTAACTGTTAATAATATCAACTTGTTCAATCAGGGATGAGAAGAAAACTTTGTGTGTGTGTCTGTGTGTGTGTGTGTGTGTGTGTGTGTGTGTGTGTGTATGCGTGTATGTGTGTAGGAGATAGTGGTGTGTGTGTTTGTGTGTAGGAGGTAGTGATGTGTGTCTTTGTGTTTGTATGTGTGTGTGTGTGTACGTGTGTAGGAGTTAGTGGTGTGTGTGTTTGTGTGTATGAGGTAGTGGTGTGTGTCTTGGTGTTTGTGTGTGTTTGTGTGTGTGTATGTGTGTATGTGTGTGTGTATATGTGTGTGTGTGTGTGTGTGTATGTGTGTG
>JADRCD010230302.1:0-10588 GCA_019843815.1 Montemys delectorum
GAGGGAGAGGGTGGTGTTGCCCAGGATGTGCACCCCTTAACTTGACTGATTACTAGTCCTGCTGATAATGTACTGATAATAACCTTACAGAATATCCGGTAGCCATGGGAGAAAGCAGTCCAGATGAACACCTTAGAGAACAGTTCCACAGGTGACGGTCCTCTGTGTATAAACACATTAGTCTGGACTGTAGAGAGCATGTTCAAGTCAGACTGAGTATGGAGGACAGCAATTGGGGTTAGAGACATAAATTGTGGTCATCTTTTAGAAAGTCCTGTGGCCACTGAAGGGCATCAAATTTTGTTCTATATATGGAAGCATATTAAAGATTGGGAAAGGCAAATGGACTGTATATTTCCCACAGGACCCCAGGGCTGAGTACAGCATTGCAAGGGGGTGATAAAACAGGAGAGAGAGCATGAACTCACAGACTGCTTTAGCATTCATTGAATGTAAGATGAAAGTGCCTTGGCAGCTTCTACACCAGAGTAAACTGAGGAGGGCAGAGTGTGGAATAGGCAACTAGAGACCAGTGCTGATAGCAGCTGACATGGGCCAGCACTGGCGAGCCAGTTTTGATAGTAACTGACAGAAGCTACTGCTGCTGGTAGCCAAGAACTAGAGAATTGAAAGGGAGGGAAAAATCACACACACACACACACACACACACACACACACAGACACAGACACAGACACAGACACACACACACACATTATATATATATATATGTATATATATACATACACACATAAACACACATGTACACATGCACACATGCACATACACACATACACACATATATACCGTGAGTGGATGGAGCTTACTCCAATGAGTTGACTCCAACAACTTTATTTTTTCCCTTAGCCTTTTTTATGTATACCACATAACACAGAGTTCTCTGTGTAAGAAAATGATTACCTCATAGCCTCAAGTTGCATATTCTCTAAAAACAATCACCACGAAAGCATATTCTTCAAAAACACATTAAAATCATTACCCAAAAGGAAGTTGCAACAGGATTATTGATTATGAATTCTTCTTTTGAAACTCATACCCAACTAAACATTTCGCAACTACCTTCCTCTCCACAAGTTCAATGTAACCCCAAAGCAATAATTCTTTTGTCATTGATTAACAAAGTTTAAGCAAGTCACTCTATAGTACCAAGTTCTTTTTCCTATGTTTAGCTGATGGCAATTTGTATTTATAGAAACAGATCACCATCTGTATTATGCCTTATTTTTAAAATCTTGTTCAGCTAAACTGGCTAACCATCTATTCTCTACTCTTATAATAGAATTATTTACTCTTTATTCATAATCCTGCCTTTTTATGGTGAACAGCAAAACCTGTGGCCACATCCCTAGATCACAAGATCCAGGAAGTCAGACCCAACCCAGAATAATATTTTCTTTGTTAATTTTTGGTCCCAAGCCTACTTTTCTTCCTAATATAATTACGTGCTTGTAACACATGAAAGCTCAATGTGCTCCTTTTCAGACCTATACAGCCCTTACCTTTCTACAAGGAGAGGGCACATTCTATTCTTGATTCTAACTTTATTATATCTTTCTGCCAAAATAAGCCAACTCCATAAACTTTTGATCAACTACCTTAACTTTCCTAAAATTATTTAAATCAAATCAGGAATTCCATAAGATCATTACTTCATCTAAACTATATTATTTTATGAAAGCTTGTCTTCATGTTGATCTGCAGGAAGCTTGCCCGACAGAGTGGGCTATGACCCGGGAAGTAATCATACCAGGCTACAGGCAGTGAGTATCTTTCCGTGTCCAATCACACCATGAGAAGGCACAGCAATAGCAAGAAGCAATCCTAGCATGAAACCCCTGGGGCTGTGCCTCATCCCAGCCGTGCAAAACAGTGGGCCATCTCCAGGAAGCTCACGTGCCTACTTCAGCTCCTCCTGCATGAGCCACCTTGCTGTGTAGACTGAGAAGCAGCTAGTGCCTGGTCACAGTTTGAATTGTGCAGAACTGTTGGGCTGTCTATCTTCAGAGTGCTACCTGCATGCCACTCAGGGAAGGCCGAATGCAGTCCAAGATAGGGGGTCCCAGCCTGTGTTTCCCTGGCTTGAAAATAGTGGGCTCCAGGAAGGATGTTGTGGTCCTCAATCTCCTGTGTGCCCAGATACTGCTGGGGACCTATAAGAGTTGAGAACGATGGTCCAGGAGTGTGCACTCCTCTATGCACCGAGCAGGAAGGGGATGGCTGAGCCAGGGACTGGACAGAGGGGCTGGAAGAAAGAAGGCTTTCTCTGGGAGATTTAGGCATGGCTCTTTTTAACAAAGGCCGCCCCCTCCGCTCCCCAACCTCAGGGCAATCCTTGATGAAGAAGATGGTCCTTGCTTGTCCAAACTGCTTTATTTTTGGCTGAAGTGAATGCATATATATCTTACTCGGAGCAAACCAGAGATACCTTTCGCAGGAAGGGATGCCAAGGAAGGGGAGCTCACTGGCTAAACACTGAGAGCCTATCTAGTTACCTCATTAGCATGGAGAACTGTTTTCTATGCTATGTGACCTACCGGTTGTCATTGTCCTCTCAGTGGGGTGCCATGGTTATGTGTCCCAGGACAGGTAGAGCTTGGAAGGGAGCTGATTCCAACGCCTAACACTCTCAGTTATGAGATTCCCCGAGGTTTCAGCCTTACCAGTTCTTCTGTCTGGTGGCACAGTCCACGTGCCCCACACAGAACCAGTGAGACTTGCAGTTGATTAGGATCTCGGGAGTGAGGAGACAAGAGAAGAACAATTGCACCACTTCTTCATTTGCTTATACAGTCTCAGTTTCTAAACCTGATTTATTCTAATACAATTACGTTTTCATCTCATTAAAAAAAATAGTACTCTCATTGATATTTAGATTTAGGTTGGCTTTTTTTTTGCTTTATTTTATTTTTTATTTTTGCTTCTATTTTGTTTTGTTTTATTTTATTTTATTTTTGCTTCATTTTTATTTTGGGGCCCGGATTTTGAGCAGTCTTTTGATTTCCAGGATGGGGATCACAATTGACCTCTGTCCACAACTTTCTACTTTCATTTCAGTGTCTTAAATTTCCATCTGCAGCATCAAATATTTTGATGCCATAAAAATGTTTGTGGCAAGAACGTCACACCTTAATTTTCTCTATTTATCCTCGTGGTATCAAGATGGATACTGGTTTTTCTGTTCGATTTAAGTTTTGTGCTTATGAACCAGAGGAAAATAGAGGGTAAAAAATGTCACCTGCATACTTGCTGAATGACAGGCTTTCCTTTCTACACACTGATGTGTTTCAGGCTGGGCCCATGGCAGCATTTGCCCCTGAAGGAATAGTAATTATCAGGATCTGTTTTTGGCATCTCCGTTTTTTTCCCTCTTGATGTAAGCTTCCTTAAAATTTAGTAGGACCATGGTATAACATGTGTGAGAAGTGTCTTTTAAAGATATTATTTTATTCAACCTAATGAATAACCCATTGAAGTTCTCATACTATAACAAATTACTGAAATTGGACAGAGACCACCCAGGAGTAAGTTAACTTGAAAAGGGACTTATCTTCTCTGAAGTTCTCATTTTTGTAACATTTCAAAATGGTATGATTACCTTCACAGGTAATTATACTTATGGGAAATTATGGTCCATATAACACCACACATAACACCCTTCTTCTTTCTCCTAAACACCTAGTTTATATTTTTTTCTTGAGAACTTTGGAAAGCCAAGGCAGCTGTGTATACAGGATCATATTTTGAATCCTGATGAAGAATCTTGCTTTTGTGTAGATCTGGAAGATTAAAAAGCGTCATCACAAATTTAAGATGAGCCCTTTGCTCTGCATGATTCTGGAACATATGAGAATACTGGGCTGTACTATGGGTGCTTGGTGCATGACCACATTGAGGGACATTTGAGGAAACTGTGTCTAAGCTCCTGTGTACTGCACTTAAACAGCAAATGGTACAGGCTCTGTGGATTGCCTAGAATAGCAGCTCTAAGAATATAGTTATATATATAGGAGTAGTCAGCTCATATATGCCTGTGTATTTCTATACTTACGTATAGAAAAAGTAAGTATTCTGGTGTGAGTCTTTATAGTCAAAATAATATTGTCTCATTTTAAATATTGGACAAGACTAGTGCCAGCCCACCAGGAAGGCTTGCAGCCTAGCCATCTGTCACAGATGGACAGAAGTGACACCAACTGAAACAGAAATGGCTTCACTGTAGGAAGTTTTCCTTAGGATATTCTCATGATAATTTGTGAGTTTTGCTTCAATGAACAATAAAAAACAAAAGCCATTTTGTATGTTAAGTCCTGTTTAATTGTATCTTCATGAGTCTGCCATGAAAAAATTATTTTGAAGGTAGTTATTGTTTTCCAATATTCTTCAGATGATATTTTAATATCATTTAAACTCAATAGGATTAGAACATTCATACAGGTACACCAAAAATTGATACCTACAAATTATGCTTTAAAAGCTTTTTATGAGTATGAGCATTTGGCCTACATGTGTGTCTTCAACATTCATGCAATGCCTGTGGAGGTTAGATGAGGGTGATGGATCCCCAGGACTGGAGGTACAGATGATCGAGAGCTGCCAAGTGGTTGTGGGAACCAAACGTGGTCCTTAGCAAGTGCTCTCAACTACATGGCCACCTCTCAGCTCCCTCAACAAATTATTTTAATTCCAACTTTAACCAATAAAATATTTTAATACCCAAGAAGCATCAGATATTTTATGAACTTTGAAATAGTGTCCATTCAGAAGATAGGTGTAGCAGAAGAACAAATAGTAAAGGATAATAACTATTTGTTTATTTGTTTACTATGGTGGTTTAGAGAGTGGTTTAAGGTTTAAGACATTCTCTGGAATAATTTCGTGGTTAAGGAATGTTACAAATGCAAGTATAATTTTTAAGTATCATCTTTATGTCCCCTTTTCAAACACTGTAAGGAATTAAAACAAAAGTATTATATATTTTCATTGTCTGACCAGTTTCATCAATGAATTTTAAGTGCTTTCATCCCTAAGTTCCTCTTCTCCTGCTTCTGATGAAACTCCTCTTCCCAACAGATTCCTCTCTTATTTTAGCATGTGTGTGTGAACCACTGACTTAATTAGATTCTTCCCCAGTGTTGGTGTAGCCACTGATAAGTTTCCTGTGCTCTAGTAAACTGTCTCCTACCAACACATGGGGCAGATGTCCTGACTTACAGTGAGTTTGTGGGTGTAATAGGAGTAACATGCAGAGAAGATATCTTTTCACTACACATATCTCCATTATCTAGTTCTTACTTTCTTTCCATCTTTTCTCCTGCAGTGTTCCCTGAGCCTTGCATGGTGTGATAGAACTGTTTCAGTTAGCAACTCACCATCATTTAGTCTCTGTACTGGGGCCAGTTATGAGTTTCTGCATCAACCTCTATCTGCTGTCATAGGATGCTGCTGTGATGAAGAATAGAGGCATAGCATGAGCCTTAGAGCATCCACATCTTTCACTTGTTTGGTTAGAGTTACCCCCAAGATATTTTATATTATTTGTGACTATTGTGAAGGATGTTGTTTCCCTTTTTTCTTTCTCAACCCATTTATCAATTGTATAAAGGAAGGCCATTGATTTGTTTGAGTTAATTTTATATCTGCTCATTTTGCTGAAGCTGTTTATCAGCTATAGAAGTTCTTTGGTGGAATTTTTGAGGTCACTTATGCATCACAGCATGATCATTTAGATTTCCCACTAAAGCCTATCACCTGAGCAAGAGTTACAGAACTGGGCATGACTTCCTGCCAGTGCAGGCTTCACATCCGTTCCGAAAGTAATTGATCACTCCCGAAATAGTCATGCCACTATTGTGCTAAGGTGGCTCTCAACCTTCTTAATGCCATGACCCTTAATACAGTTCTGCATGTTGTGGTAATCCACAACTATAACATTATGTCATTGCTACTTCATAACTGTAAATTTGCTACTTTTATGAATCATAATGGAAATATCTGATATGTAGAATTTCTAATATGCCATCCTGTGTGGGTTGTGACCCACAGGTTGAGAAACACTGTGCTGGTTGGATCCTTTGCACAGCTGTGTGAGACTGTGGATGACTTCTTTCTCCCAGTATCCTTCAGGGAGCTTTTGGCTAGGGTAGAAGCTTCCAGCTCACCATTAGCTTGGTTTCTCTATGTCCCATGACCAAAGTGTATAGTGTTTTCAGTGATTGGTTCCTAAAGTCCTGCTGATCAATCAAGAACACTGGCAATAGTTTGCATTGATTTGGAAAACTACAGGATCTCTTTTGTGCACAGTTCATTGGAAGGTGTCTCATACCTGGCACTGGGGTTTTCTTTTAACTACAAAATGGCTTCTGTTAGAAACACTATTAATCCACGGAAGGTGCTTGCTTCTCTGTTCAAACTCTCTTAGTTCTAATTACATTTTAAATAAATGCATAAAATAGTTTTGT
The DNA here is from genome assembly GCA_019843815.1 of Montemys delectorum. NCBI lineage: Eukaryota > Metazoa > Chordata > Mammalia > Rodentia > Muridae > Montemys > Montemys delectorum. The sequence continues at coordinate 6,478 of JADRCD010230302.1, forward strand.
TATCACTATATCCTTGCCAGCATTTGACTATTTCTTTTCTTGCTAATAGCAATTCTCATATTTTATAAAATGAAATATCAAGATTATCTAATTTAAGACTCTCTGATATCTAATGATGTTTTATACCTTAAATATATTTTATTAATTTTTGAGAATTTTACATAGCATGCAATAAAGTAGCATCATATCCAATCCCGTTTCTCTCATCCAAGTCCCCTATAGACCCCCAATATTCTTCCTCTCAATTTCATGTCTTTAAAAATATATACCTTAAGTCCAGCTAGTGCTGCCCATATATTCATGAATATTCCCACTGAAGCATGGGAACCTGAAAGTGAACACATCCCCAAAACAATGATTCTCCCTCCCTAGCAACCATCTTCTACCAAAGCTTCTCAGCAAAAGATGGGATCTGGAGAGCATCTCTCCCATCTACGCTAAAAATCTGGCTGGTTTAGCCTTGTGTATGTCTTCTGAAGGTACCCAGGGCAGCTGTGAATCCATGATTTTTGAGAACATGTCTTGTCCAGAAGATGGTTTTGACAGCGCTCTTCCTCAGCCCTGACTTAAAGTCTAAGTCTAAAAATTAGTTAGAATGGAATTACTATGTAGGCATGGAAGACAAGGTTGCTCCCAGAAGATGTTGGTAAAATTATAGTACAAGATATGGGATACTTCACTGTCAGCTATGGGTCTCATAGACTCCATGCCTCATTGAAACAACACAGGCCACTGACATTGCTCTTGGTTACCCACCGTAACTGCACAGTAAGACTCCATTTTTGAAGATATCACACATTTTGGTGGCAGGATGTATAGAAACCAGTCTCAAACCAAGTAGAACACATCCCCCTCTGGCTGGATTTCATAGTACCAAGAAGTGCCAAGCAGACTGCTGGAAGAGGAAAGACATCTATGGTCTTACCTAGTGTGGGGCTTTTCCTGCTGCCGTACTGACCTTCCAAGCACGCTGTGCTTCCAGAGCAATAGTGGCTCCATTTGATTGATGGTATCATTTAATTACAGTGTTCGTTTATTTTGTAGGGGAGCATGAAAGTCTGGTTAATCTGTCTAGTGGAGATATTGGAGTATTGAAATCACTGAATATAACTGTGTTAGCATTAATCTGTGTCTTTATATCTTAGTTGTATTTTTTTTTTAAGTTGGATGAACCTGTATTTGGTGTAAATATGTTGAGAATTGTAATTTCCTCTTGATGGATTGTTTCTTTAATCAGTATGAAGTGACTTTTTTCTCTTCTGACTAGATTCATTTTGTAGACTATTTTTTTTCCAGATTGTTGAATAGCAATGCTCATTTACTTCTTTTTATCCCATTTGCTTAGAAGATTAGTTTTCATTATTTCACACTAAGATAATGTCTGTCTTCGATGAAATATCCAAGAGATATTTCTTGCATGCAACAAAGGAATTATCTTCCATTTGTCTGAGTCTTTTGGTGCAGGGATTTTGAGATCATCCACATTCAGTCCAGAGTTATTATTGAAATCTGTTTGGTGTTTATTGATGTCTATAATTTCATAGGTTCTCTCTCTCTCTCTCTCTCTCTCTCTCTCTCTCTCTCTCTCTCTCTCTCCTGTGTGTGTGTTTAGAACTCCTTTGTTTCACAGTTGTCTAAGTCATATATATGTTTTTACCTGTACTCTTTTGGGTGTGCTAATCTTTCTCTTTAGTCAAAAGTATTCCTTCCAATGTCCTCTATTGGTTGGCTTGGTGGTTGTAAATTCTCTTAGCCTGCTTTGTTCTGGGAAGTTCTTCTTTGTCCTTCAATTATCGTTGATAGTCTTGACTGGTATATCATCCTGGGTTGTCTGTTATAATTGCTCAGAATTTAAAATACATCTCTCCAAGCCCTTCTGGCTTTTGAGGCATTCACTGGAGAGCGAAGAATTTTACTGATGGGCTTGCCTCATTATGTCATGTGAAAGTGTTTGTCTCTTGTAGTTTTCAACATGAAATATGCTTTCTTTGTTTTACTTATCTGGTGTTTTAGCTATGATATGACTTGGAAAGTTTCTTTTCTTGTCCTATTTTGTGCTCCATGAGCCTCTTGACTCTGTAAGGGAATCTCTTTTCCCATTCTTAGTAAATTTTATGTCATTTATGTTGAAAATATTTGCTATTACTTTGGCAGGAAATCTTACTTCTGTTTCCATAATTAATTAATTTTGCCTCTGTTCAGGGTCCTAGAGATTTTTGCATGTTCCATTCATATGTTTTTTTTAAAAAAAATTTATCATTGGCATTGATTGAGGGATCCAAGTCTTCTACCTTGCCTTCAAGCCCTGAAATTTTATCATATCCATGATAGAATTATGTTAGTGAGGCTTCCATTGAACTTTTTATTTGACCTATTGTATTTTTCACTTGTTATCACTGTGCCTTATTTTTTCCTTCTGGACCTTTATGCCTCTATTGAGTTGTTCTATTTTCATATCTTGATTTGACCTTAATTCATGCAGCTGTTGGTGTTCCCTTAGAATACATATATATATATATATATATATATATATATATATATATATGCCTGTAAGTAATATACTTGTTAATATTCTGAATAAAGATATTTTTCTCAGGAAAAAAAAGAATATATATATGCCATTGTTGATTTGTTTGAAGATATCAATTATTATTCTTTTGAATTCGATTTCTGGAATTTCATCTAGATCATTTTCATTGGGAGCTGTTTCTGTGGACTTAATAACTTTTGGAGGAGAGAAGTTGTCATGGCTTTTCAGGTTCATTGGTTTTTGTGCTAGGACTTGCTTCTCTAGGAAGAGACTGTTGAATAAGATTTTTATTGTCTTGTAATTCAATTCACTTTTCTACTTTTAGTAGAGGTGTTGGTAGTTTTCAGAAGGGACTCCATTGTAGTTGGGTTTAAGTGTTATTTCCTTCTTTTGAGCTGTCATTCAGGACACTAGGCCATAGCCCAGACCTATACTGCAAGTTACGTACTGTCTGAAGCAATGGGTACGATCCAGCAGTAAACCCACCATTAAAATGATATCTGTTGACTACAAAATAGTCATTTTTCAAGTATCAGTTGGTTGGGGCCCTGGAAGGATACTGCTAGTATTGTGTATACCAGTGTATCGATTACTGCGGGTATGAGTGGAAAAAAATAAAAGGAAAGAAACCACACTGGGGTTAGTGATTATAATTAGGGTGCTGGTAGGAAGTAAAGGAAGGGTCTAAACATGAAGGTTGAACACAGAAGAGAGGAAAGGATGGGGGTGAGGTGTGGGAGTTTTGGCTAAAGGTAGATTGAAAAGGGAAGTAGTGACATGTATCCAAATATTGTTTGTAGAGCAGCCTCTTTTCTCAGGAGGTTGAGTCATAGAGACAGTAAACTAGGGCACCCTCTGTTCTTTGGAAGAGATAAAAGAAAGATGCTAAGATACAAAGGGGAAAAGGCAGGCTCAAATAGTGAAGGACCAGGTGGCCTGCTATGTTGACCGTGGGTGTTTTAAAGTAAGAAATTTCTGTAGAGAGTATTCAGAGCTGGGTGGTGTCTGGGTATAAAGCTGGATTCTAGGCGGACTCCCCAGCCTCAGAAGGTGACCTGAGATGGGGATGTAGTCTTGATTATGAGTGGGAGGTAAACTAATAATTTATAATATTTCTGCAAATATGATTGTCTGTCTAAAAGAACTCAAACCTACTTGCTAGTTAAGAAAAAATTCCCCAGTTACTATTGTTTTTGTACTCTATAAGTTGTTGTGCAAAATGTTCCATCAACATCTTTTAACCTCTGTATCTTCTAGGATATTAAGTCTCAATGTTACATTTTAAATTTGTTAGAGGCCTAACAAATAATTGGGTTAATGAAAAAGATTACATGTTGTTGCACACAGAGGTTTACTTTCTTTGGTCCATATTAATTGAAAGGGTCACAGAAAGGAGCAAATTAGAGCAGGTCTTTCAAATCAACAAAAAACCTGTAAGAATACATTGTATTTACTTCTGGGAAGCATTGGAGTACATGCCCTGGAAAACAGGCCTCTCATCTCTCTAATTCTTCAATACCAGCCTCAGTTAGCTTTTCCCAGCTGTCCTGGACTAACAACCTGCTGAGGTCTCAGGTGGGG
>JADRCD010230302.1:10988-29594 GCA_019843815.1 Montemys delectorum
GATAATGTCATACCTCAGCTGTAAGAAAATAGGGTGGGATATGGGTATAGCTCAGTGGTAGAGCACTTTCCTAGAATGTGAAAAGCTCTGGGGGGAGGAGTCTAATGCCCAGCATGAAGAGGGAGAAAAGTGTGTGTGTGTATAAAAAATGTTTATGTACATGTATATATGTTATAGAGAAAAAGAAATATGTAGAGACAGTTGTCTACACATGCACGTGCACATATATATGGAGCTCAGCATGCTGCCTTTTTTTCCTGGTGCCAAATGGGAAGGAATGCTTTTGATAACCAAGGTCGAGTCTCTGTAAAAAGCTGAGGCAGGCAGTCACTGTGAGAAAATAAAGCCAGATGCCTACTTTATTTTTACTCATAGCATTATAATGGAACAATAATACAGCGAAAAACTTAGATTGAATATAGACCCCAGAGTAGGTCAACACAGACTGAAAATATAAGAAGGCAGTATAAATGTGTAGTTTGAATGAATAAAACTTAAATGTATAAAAAATATAAAATGGATAACAAGTAGGTATTAGGGATTTCATTCCCTCTCTCCTTTGTTCTTCCTTCCTCCCTTCCTCCCTTCCTCCCTTTCTTTCTTTCATTCTTTCTTTCTCTTTCTCAGGTCCTACCTTTCTTTCTTTCTTTCTTTCTTTCTTTCTTTCTTTCTTTCTTTTTCTCTTTCTTTCTTTTGTTTTCTCAGTAGTGACTTATTTTTTATGTATCCCAGGCTTACCTAGAATCCTTTATGTACTCAAGTTTATCCTCAACTTATCAATCTTCCTGCCTCATCCACCCTGTTATTATAGGCAGGTCCTACCATACTAGGCAAGAAGTTTTATTGTGATTTTATAGAAATTAAAAGTATTATCACTTGGGTACTGTTTAGGGAAATGTCTACCAATTTTATTCAGAATGTTTTTTGTTGTAGGGCTAGTGGACTATGCCACCAGAACTGTGCCAGAAGAACTGGTAAGGTGGGCATGCTCAAACCCAGGAATCTCAGAGATTTGAGACAGGCTCTATGTACCTGCTCTGGAACACAAGTAACCATGACACCCAACTGAGGTGGCCACTGGTAGTCAGTCACATAACGCAGCAGCACCTGGAGTCCTTCCCCACGCAAATAGACCATCACCAACATCTTAATCTCAGCCAATAGAAAACATTTACCCCCTAAATCCCACCCCACTCTCCAAGTTTCACATAGTCACTGTTCAATGGAATAAAGTGTATAACTTATTTCACCGAGGATCATCTGAGAGTGGCTTTACTGAGTTGTAACACTTGGGGAAAGATTTTCTACTTCAAGCATTTAACATTGGATCTTGAACCTGCCTGCTAGGCCATGCTCTTATTACCTGCAGAGACTCTCCCAGAGCTGTTGACATCACTTCTGCTGACACTGATACCACCATCGCTGATGTAGCTGTCCCAGGACATTGGATTCCGCTATCTGCCCAAGCAGGCAGCCCAAATCTCTTTATTACCACCTTTAAGAGCTATGGCAATCCTGGCATTCCTGGCCTGATCAGAGGCCTGTGGAACCTATCCATCCCAGACTCTGTTTCATCCTCTTCAGTCTGTCTGTCATATAGAGACATCTAATACCCCAGGGGAAAGGGGGCAGACTATAGACTCTCCATCCTGGACTTTGCCCAGTACCCACTAAGTGTCACCTGACACCACCAGTTAGAGAGGCAGAATGCAGAACCACATTTTGTTATATAATATGCTATATATTGAATATATTTATTTGCACATTTATGTAGTATAGGGGACATGAAGGTCTTTGTGCTCACAGACATGTACTAGGCAGACTGAATTGTTAAATACACAAGTTTGTTCCTTCAAGGGAAGGAATACAAAACCTATTTTCCACCCAGAAGGCAAGAGTGGGTGTGCTTTCTAACCTGGTTACCTTTGTATAATCTGTGTGGCCAGTGCCAGCAATGGACCCTCCTCCAGACCCTTCTCATAAATCTGTTTTTATCATCCAAACCTTAGAACCTGTCTTTGTGGAAGATGTACTTTATATGTACTTTCTGAGAGTTTTGCTGTAGTCAACTATTATCTGTATTTAGTTTACTTTATTCCTCAAAGACACTTAGGTATGCTTCGTTGTACATGCAGAATTGAGAAAATCACCTCAAGAATAGTTTCCATCATCTTGTGCTGTGTTTAAATCCATCTAAAACAACCCACTCAGACACCCATGGTCAGACTCCCCAAGTTTGAACCAACATTGGCTCCTGAGTCCTGTTATGCTGTGGAGGTTGCAGACATCTTCTCAATGTCCCATAGAAGAATAGAAAATAATGTAATGAAAAACCCATCTATTATGGAATCAACTGCTTTTGAGAGCTTATATTGGAAGATGAGACATGTTTATAAATGTTGTTTATAAAGACTAAATTTATTATAAAATAAGTTTAGAATTAAAGTAGAAAATGAAGAAACTGAAATACAAAATCAATCAAAATCAAGGTCACGGGCTTTTAAAGGCTCCTCACTTAGAAGGTTGTAGAACTTAATTCCCTTGTTCTCTTTATGAACAATATGATTTTTTATGAGAATTGTATATTCAATCTGGCCATGAAATCCTACCTAACTACAGTAGAGTAAACATTTGCCATTATAATTTGGCTGTAAAAGTTAATTTCTGATAACTATATGTACTTTTACATGTTATAGCATGAAATGTAAATGCAGGTTTGAGTGAACAGACCCAACAGAGACAGACATACTAAGTATGATGTGTGTGTCCTGTTTGGGTCCTGATTTAAATAACTAGGTCTAAAAGAACATTTTCTAGATAACATGAAAAATTAAATGTGGATCATAATGTAGGAACTATTAAAAATGTACATTAAATGTCTGGCCTGGGAGATGGCTCAGAAGGAAAATGACTCATAGTTAAGCATTATGCTCTGCATTCCAGTCCTCCATGTAAAATGTTGGGTGTGGTAGCACACAGTCAAACATACAACTTTGTTAAATTGGTGAGTCACAAAACAAAATAAAAAGATGTGAAAGGAAGAAAGGGGATCACATGAAGGATAAGAAGTTGACCAGAAATGGGTATGAGCAAGATGAAAAAGGGTAGGACATTATCATAAATTGAATGATGGAATTTATTGTGTGTGTGTGTGTGTGTGTGTGTGTGTGTGTGTGTATCAAATTGTTAAAGAAAAAGTTTAATAAAAGTTAGAAATTTTTCCTATTGGCTAGAGATAAATGTTAAATTTTTTTCTGGGAGAAATAGTGTGGTGTTTGGAATTGGTTTCAAAATACTTCAGAAAAAGCACTTCTCTACCAATGCCTCCAAGGCTCAGGAACCATTACAGAAGGGCTTGGAGAACATGAGGCTGGAGGGAAGGGGTGTGCTGGGAGGCTCTGACATGCAGGCATACCATGGCCATTTGTGCTGTTGACCTTACAGCATCCATGATTATCTTGAGAAAACCTACATAACATTGGCCCTGTCACAGCAAGCACAGGCCTGCATGGGGCTGCATTGGGTCCTCTTGCATACCAATGGTTTCCAGTTTAGTGTTTTTTTTGTTTTTTGTTTTTTGTTTTTTGTTTTTTTTTTTGGGACTCTTTAGTGTGTGAATGAGTGGGCCTCTGTTTCTCATGCCTTCTCTTGGGCTCTTTTCCTTCTGTTTGCTTGTTTTGTTCAATTCCAATGTGCTCCTTTTTGTTTCATCTTATTAAACTTTATTTTATTGGTATCCCTTAGAAGCCTGTTTATTTGTTCTTTCTTTCTAATGAGAGGGAGAAAAAGGAGTGGAACCAGATAGGTGAGGAGCTGGGGAGGAGCTGAGAGAATTAGTATGAGGGGAGACCATAACCAGGACATGCTATATGAGAAAAAAATTATTTTCAATAAACGAAAATAAACAAGATAGAAAACAAACAAACAAACAAAAACCAAAAAAGTTGGGAAGAGGTGTGGATCTGGGGATAGTTGGGGGAAGGAGAGAGACTGTGATCAAAGTACACCATATACTATTCCCAAAGAACTATAAAAATGTATATTAAAAAAGATTGGCTCTGTCAACATCTTGTTGTGGATGGAGAGGAACTTGTGAACCCCCCACCACTCATGAAAGGTTACAGGCAACTAAGGATGAATGAGTGAGGGATGGCATTTTCTTGAATGGTATAGTCATGGGTAAGTGTGCCCATAGTTCTGGATACAACCCTAATGGAACTTACTGGGTCATGAAAAAGAATAGAGAAATAGATTTACTTGGGAAAAAAAAGAACTTAAGAAATTAGACTCCGGAAAACCAAATAACCCTATTAAAAATGGGGAATAGAGCTAAACAGTTCTCAACTGAGGAATATCAAATGGCCAAGAAGCACCTAAAGAAATGTTCAACATCCTTAGTCATCAGGAAAATGCAAATCAAAACAACCCTGAGAGTCTACCTCACACAAGTCGGAATGGCAAAGATCAAAAACTCAGGTGTCAGCAGATGCTGGCAAGGATGTGGAGAAAGAGGAATACTTCTCCATTGCTGGTGGGATTGCAAGCTGGTACAACCTCTCTGGAAATAAATCTGGTGATTCCTTATAAAATTGAACATAGTACTACTGGAGGACCCAGCTATACTACTCCTGGACATATACCCAGAAGATGCTCCAGCATGTAATAAGGACACATGCTCCACTATGTTCATAGCAGCCATATTTATAATAGCCAGAAGCTGGAAACAACCCAGATGTCCTTCAACAGAGGAATGGATACAGAAAATGTGGTACATTTACACAATGGAGTACTACTCAGCTATTAAAAACAATGAATTCATGAAATTCTTATGCAAATGGATGGATCTGGAGAATGTTATCCTGAGTGAGGTATCCCAATCACAAAAGAAAACACATGGTATCCACTCAGAGATAAGTGGATATTAGCCCAAGCTCAAGAAGAAGGAAGACCAAAGTGTGGATGCTTCAGTCCTTAGAAGGGGGAACAAAATACTCATGGGAGGAAACATGGAAACAATGTGTAGAGCAGAGACTGAAGGAAAGGCAATCCAGAGACTGTCCCACCTAGGGATCCATCCCATATACAGACACCAAACCTAGACACTACTGTGTATGCCAAGAAATGCTTGCTGACAGGAGCCTGATATAGCTGTCTCCTGAGAGGCTCTGCCAGTGCCTGACAAATACAGAGGTGGACGCTCTCAGACAACCATGGGACTGAGCATACGGTCTCCAATGGAGGAGTTAGAGAAAGGACTGAAGGAGCTGAAGGGTTTTGCAACCCCATAGGAAGAACAACATTTTCAACCAACCAGACCCCCCAGAGCTCCCAGGAACTAAACCATCAACCAAAGAGTACACATGGAGTGACCAATGGCTCCAGCCACATAGGTAGCAGAGGATGGCCTTGCCAGGTATCAATGGGAGGAGGAGCCCTTAGTCCTGTGAAGGCTCAATGCCCCAGTATAGGGGAATGGCAGGGCAGGGAGATGGGAGTGGGTGGTTGGGTGGGGCAGCACCCTCATAGAAGCAGGGGGAGGGGGAATAGGATAGGGGTTTCTGAAGGGGAAACCAGGAAAGGGGATAACATTTGAAATATAAATAAATAAAATATCCAATAAAAATACACTGTAGACTTGAATAAAATCTCATAATGAAACTCATTTTATGTAATTAATGTATAGTAACTAAAAAGACAAAATGAAATGAAGATACAAGCAGAAGCCTCATCCCGGAATATAGTAGAAATGTTATAGAAACAAAAAATAAATAGAATAAAAAGAGGAGATTTAAGAAACTAGCCAGCATAAAGGCAGATGTTTGTTACAGCTGGGAATGAACGTTTATAATGTCATGTAAGGAAAACGTGGAGAAAAAAAATCAAGCACGTCTATCATAAAACACGCAATCAAGAGATTATTCTTGTGAGTAGTCATCATGAAAGCTTTCATGTTCATTTCTCCACTGTCTACAGTAGGGCTGTAACACAACTTTTGGAATTATTCTCCTAACAGTGTGATTCTCAGAATGTGAGCTTCATAGCTTACATCACAGTTTATGTTTTAGTGAAAGGATAGGAAGTTTTTTGTTCTTTTTTTTTTTTTTTAAACAAAATGTGTGTACAAAGACAATAGAACATTTTTTTTTCAGAGTCCTTTGGAAGAGTAGTAGATCATACACTAGAGAAAGTGTTTTTTAACATTCAGTTCAAATACCCAGAAGTAAAACCCAATTCAATAGTCAATATCTGGAGTTTGGAGTAAGGCAGACATGAGATGGAAGTGAGAAATCCTGCTAAACTTGAGAAGCCGAAAGATGGGCAGATGAGGGTTACTAGATAAATGCTACTCATATCAGTAGGAGGTCTGTCTTGGGTGGGCTAGTGGGTGGGCAGAGAAAAGTAGACCCACTAATGGAGACTTGGATGCCAGTTGGCAGCTTTGCTCCAGTTCAGCCATTTGTTTCAGTCATTAACTCAGCTCTAATGTAATGGCTGTCTTTCCATTTTAGATATGCCCTAAAGCAGTACAGATTGTTCACTCAGGACAGTTTTCAAAAGAATACATCACAGGTTCTCAGAGCCAATCTTGAATAAGTTTGCAAAAAAAAAACCTGACCAGTAGAATGCTTTAATAAATAGGTTCTCCTCCTCCTCTTCTCCACCCCCTCCTTCTTCAAGAGGAATAGACTTGTTTACACAATGTTAAAACACTTGTTAAAAACTCAGCCAGCTTGTGGTCATAGCTTATAATCACTAATATTTTTAATTACCAATTTAAAGATGACAATAATAAATAACAATTATATTCTAATAAGTCAGAGAAAGAGTATAAGAAAGATGTATATATGTATATGTGTGTGTATAGAAACAGAGTGTGTATAGAAAGAGAGAGAGTGAGAGAGAGGGGGAGGTGGAGGGAGGGAGGGAGGGAGAGAGAGAGGGAGAGAGAAAGAGAGAGAGAGAGAGAGAGAGAGAGAGAGAGAGAGAGAGAGAGAGAGAGAATCTTTGAGTGGTCAGGCAGTTCTCCCTCTTAATTACTGCCCTGTTATACTGTCTTGGCTCCAACGGTTGACTGTCATTGAAGCCATCCTGACTCATGGAAAAGGCTGCCTATTCATTCATTCAATACCATCTTCCTTGCCATATCCCACAGCATGCGTCCACCTTCCCTGACTCTGGGGAACATGGTAACTGTCACACTGTCAGTGCAGCCACTTCTGTCCTTCCCCAGCGATCTCTCATCACCTAGCTAAAAATGAAGCTATTCTTGACAAACACAGAGCACAGTATGCTGACATATATCCTCACTCACTCACGGAGCTGTGGATAGTCATGGTTGCAAAGGAGACCCTGATATTGTGGGCCCCCTTCTCTGTCACCAGTGATATGAACTGGAGCCTGCTCTGCTACTGACACTACCCCACTGAAAGGAGAAAGGAACACATTTACAAATGTTTCCCCTCTTCTTTATGATTTTTACAATCATGCCATATACCTGACCTTTGACACCATGACTGCTGTATGTGATTAGTCTGCACCAAGGATATGATGATCACAGCTCATGGGTCAGCAGAATATGGATCTAGAAGAGGAACAGTTAAAGTGTTAATTGATTTTGCTGTAGGCATTTCACAACCTACGGGTCCTGATTAGACTGAAAGGGGGTTACTGTGGGTGAACTGGAAACATAAATAATGCATTTTAGAGTTCACATGTATTTCTCCTAAATAAGCCAGCATGCACTGATTCCAAAAAAAAAGAAAGGAAAAAGGAGATTAAAAAAAGTATGTATATTTTTATTTGCTATTGTTTGAGAATCTTGTACATGTATATAATATGTTTTAAACAATCATTCTTTTCTTCTTCTTCTAGAGGAATGGACTTGTTTACAGAATGTGAAAACACTTGTTAAAAACTCAGCTAACTTGTGGTCATAGCTTATAATCACTAGTATTATTAATTACTTATTTAAAGATGACAGGAATAAATAACTAGATTCTAATAAGTCAGAGAAAGAGATTATAAGGAAGATGTGTGTGTATACAAGAGAGATCCCTGTTTTACTCCTTCACTCTAATCTCACCCGCTGCTGTGGAAGGGCCTGGTGGTGATCTTGTGAACCAATCCCCTAATGAATAAAGGAGCCAATCACTGGGTGAGCAGGCAGGACTTCCGGGCTGGACAGAAGAAGAGAGAAAGCAGGAGACAGTGGGGTCCTTTTTGGCATAGGTGTAAGATATAGCTGCTCGAGTTTCCTAGTATCATGGCTGATCCCCAAGGATCCACGGGAGGAGTCAGGTTTTAATAAGGCTTACAAGACTAGGTTTTAGTCATTGTACCTAGAGATTGAGTTACCATTGTTTCTGATCTAAGTTTGTGTTTCATTTTCCTTCATACCTTGGCTCAGTTGGGTTCAAGAGAGAAAGGTACAGTGGCCAAGCATAGGTTTGCCTGAGATGCTCCACAAGGGCCATGGGGTATTTGAAGCACAGGGTTGGTGTGGTAACGACTCGCCAGTGGGAACCTATCAAGCTGGGTGGAAAGATTGTGGAGTTTGGAGTCAGAATCTCCAAGAGATAAAAACAGGTTGGTTATTGCTGCCAGCACAGAGCTGGCCAGGCTGTCAGGGCAGAGGCTCAAGCTCAGGAACGAGCTGATTAAATCTTTTTAAATTATTTCCCACAACAACCCCACACACACTTCATGCCCTTAAGAAAGAAAATGCACCAAATCCCCTTAGTGCTATCTGGATGTTGATAGGTGTAGGACCACCAACAAAAATATGGATGACCTCCCAGAGGCTAAATCCCTGATGGTAACTGACATTCCCTTCCCAGGCAGCCAACGGAGGAAGAGATTCCTTAAAACAGGGTCATGCCTTGCCTTTTTGAAACACAGAGCCAAAACCTCTCAGAGGTTTTTCTTGGTAATTGAAGATGTGGCTTAGCAAACTGTAAAATGGTATTTGAAAGCTAGTACACACAGGGATCTTAAAGTGAGCGTCTCCTAAACAATGTGGCTGTGAATGAAACTTGAGCTGATATCCAGAAACACAGAGGTACATCACAGGAAAGCAGAAATTCTCCTAACAAGGAGCAGGGATGGAATCTGAAACCAACATGGGACTCTGCTGATGTAAAACCTGGATAAAGAAGCTCAGAGTGGTCATTTATCACACGAGCTGTAATGAGCTCTCTCTTGCAGCAACAGTAGAGTTCTTTGAAGTATCCAGAACCCTCAGAAGCAACATTCAGGGAGACGTGCAGACATTTGCAATAATCAATAGGAGCCCTGGCAAAAGCATTAATTAAAGCCGCTGCAGTTTCTTGCAATCCAATGAGGTTTGAATTTCAGATAATTGCAGTACAGTAAATGGAGAAAAGAAACCAAAGCTATTTGTCTCATATGCAAGCCAATTTTCCGGGCACAATCAAATTTTACTTCTTATATTCTCTAACAGCTGCTTTAAACCCATCGAGGATTCAGAAATCATGATAGAATATTAGTAAGAAAATTAAAGTGGTGGCAAATCACAACTTGCTTTTTGAGCAACACAGAGGGAGGTCAGTTAATATTAAATATCTGCAGCCTGCGCACATGCACATTCACATCTCCTAAGAGAGTCTAAGGGAAATACAACCTTCAGGGATAACACTTATAGCTTTTGCATAACAATAACCAAGATGCTGATAGCGGCTAATGAAATTCTGATGCTGAAGTTGAGCCCCCAAGGCTCACAGCAAAGCTCTCTTATGAAACCAGGGATACGCTCCTTGTTTAAAAAGTAAACAGTCAATCCTATTTACTTCTTCAACATATATTTAGTGAAGACTTTCTTTATGTCAATGTTGCTTAGACCCTGGAGAGGTCCTAGTGAGAAACCACAAACTCTATTTTTACCTCATGGAGTTGAAAGACTAGGGGGAGACGGGGCTTAATGAGACAACTAAATGGATATTTGCAAACTATGAAAATAGCTTTGGAGCAAAGGAGTCTAGTGCTGGGAAAGCATTTATCAGAGGAAATACCTAGACCAGGAGAGGAGTTAAGAGGAGATGAGGCATTGCTAGAATTATAGAAGAAGAAGAATATGATAGGGAAAATACTCTTGATGAGTCTTGGCTGAAAGAGTTAAGATACTAAGACAGCCCAAAGCTTTAGAGGGCAGAGAGAAAGGGGTATACTGAACTGAGACAGAGATGGCTAGACAGATGCTGGACCAGTGATTCTCAACCTGTGGGTCTCTACCCCCTTAGGTTGAATGACCTTTTCACAGTGGGTCATATATCAGATATCTTGCACATCAGATAGTTACATTATGATTCACAACAGTAACACAATTGCAGTTATGCAACAGCAGCAAAAATAATTTTATGATTGGGGGTCAGCACAACATGAAGGACTATATTAAAGGGTAGCAGCATGGGATGCTTGAGAAACAATGTACTAGACCATTCAAGGCCATAGGGAATTTTTTTTTTCTGTGAATATTGTGACATTCAGGCAGAGATATGTTACAAACCTTGTGGAATGACACTTCTGGATCATATGAAGACACACTCTGAGAGAAGACAAACTTTCTGTGGTCAGAGTCACAGGAAAGAGAATGGCAATTTGGACAAATGAGGAGGTTGGTTTTCCTGTCTCCCAAAAGGTTCTTATCTTGCTCTTGTACAAATTTGACAGACAGAAGGAGAGAGATGATCAAACAAAGAGAACTTTACTAATATAGGATTGACAATTCAATGGGAAAGTAGGTTGCCACACATGGAATGACAGTGCAATGGAACAGTAAGAGATTTGAACTCTTGGTAGAGTGGGATGCTAGCCAAGAGCTGTAAGACATATGTTATGAGTGGTTCATCTTGAAGATGTATTAGAGCTCTCAAAGGTATTTGGGGCAAGAGTTGCAGGTGTCAGGTGGGTTTTGGAAGGCAAGAAACATTAGTAAGTCAGACCTCCAGCAAGAGTGAATTCTGGTTTTCGTCAGAGCAGCATCTCAGGCTAGTGCAGGATGAGTCTTGTGCCTGCAGGTCAAGTCCTGGAGGCTGAAGCAATGGGAGGCAGAGTGAGTTCCCTGCCTGACGCAGAAGCTTGAGGGGTGGCAAGTCTCCGATGAGACCATTGCCAGTTTCAAGGGCAGTCTTCCCTTACTTTGCCTCTAGTGATCCCAGAAGTCTAATGAATAGAAGCTTGTATATTCCAGTATATAGAGCCACGCAGGCCCTGATTAGCTGCTGTGCAAGCACACGCACGCATCACACACACACACACACACACACACACACACACACACACACACACACACAGAGGTTCTAATGAAGTATAAAACAAAGACTACTACCTAGGGTGTTGTCACATCTGGTGCAGAGAAACACCCAAAGCATCCCCAGCCCTGTCTGTGTTCTTTGACTCCCACGTTGGTGGCAGGGAAGGAGGTTCTCAGCGGATAAAAGGTGATGTGGGACAGTTCCTGCTTAGGTGCTTATTTCTAATTGTTTGCTACGATCTTTGTTTGCCTATTTCTGGCTCCCATTCCACATGGGTTTTTCAAGTTAGTTTCCACCCAGCAGGGGTTTTATCCTTCCTTCCAGTCTCATTCTTAGCTGCCCCAAAGCTGAGCCCCCCCCCATCCCTATCACATATATTATAATAAAACACTCAGCACATGTGTGATTTGTGGAGAGACAGAGATTTGTGGCTAGACAGATGCTGGACCAGTGGTTCTCAACATGTGGAGGTACAATATGAAGAATTATTAAAGTTTTAGACACAGTGTGAGAGGTAACCCCACAATACAATAGATGGGACTTTTTTTTTTTTTACAGGTGAACCCTGATGAAGAAATGAGCTTACTAATTCACCTAAAGAACCACATTGAGTTTTGGGTAATTTGAGTCATGCAGATAGAGACTTCACTCTATTTAAGCTCTACATCTAAGATAAGAGGTATGGAATTGAAATGCAAGTTTGTGTACTTGAAACCAAGCAGATAACTGAATGTGGGCATATCCATAAAGTCACCAACCAGAAGAGAGAGCAAAAGGAGAAGGGAACTAAGCCTGAGCCTGGAGGAACTATGATGTTTAATAGCATGGGTCTTTAGGTATAGTCCCGGCGGCCAACAGTGTAATAACCATCTGAAAATCTGACAGAGTGTGAAAAAGAAAAAAATAATCCTCACTACATAGAAAACTCGGGATGGGGCTCAGCATCATGCCCAGTGATCATCCTTTAGATGATTCAAAATTTGGGGCCACTGGTAAAGGAGGGAACAGGAGCAAGCATTGTCTGTAAAAGGTTGTTGAAACTGAGCTGCCTAGCTAAGATCAAAAAGAAAGGCAGGAGAATTTGGGGGTGTTACAGTCAGGGAGACTCCGTCAATGGGGATATCAAGGGCAAATATTGATGGCAGGAAGGTCAGAGGATAGGGTGATCAATTTTCACTTTGGAGAATTTCAAGCAAAACCTAGAGGTAATGGCAGACAGGAGTGTACTGAGGGACGGGAGGAGAAGGGAGCAAGCACAGAGAACCCTTCCAGTCTGAACAAGCTAAGGAGTCGGAGGAGAATATGGGCATGTGTTTGAACATATTGGTATTCTGTGCATGTTTAAATGGAAGCTGAAAAGATCAGAGTGAGGTGGATACAGAGGAGGCAGATGGTGTAATAGATCAACACAAAGGGTATATTTTAGGAAGGTAAACCTGTGAGTTACAAGGTCTGAATGCAAACAGCACCTTCAGATCCCCTCCTCTGCTCTCATGCTATGTATGAACACAACATCCCAGCACATAACTGTCTCTCCACTTGCCCCAGTGCATGGGATGGGCTGTTTTAGAATTAGTTTCTTAACAACATGACAAACTACCCTTTTTCAGGACCCTGTCAGCAAATGTCATAGCCATGTGAGAAAGTATCTGAAAGCAACACTGGAGGGACTGAACATTTATCTTGGCTCATGGTTTCAAAGGACTTTCCTCCAGCCAAATGGGGAAGGCACAGAGCCTGTGGTGGAGACTGTCTGCACAGCCACAGACCTGGAAACAGGGAAAGTGAGACAGAACCAGGGACAACCTTTGGCACAACCTTTAAAGGCCCACTCACAAGGACCTACTTCTTCCAGGTAGGCTCCACCTCCAAAAATAGAGCTAGCATCTTGAGAATAAGCATTCAAACATGAGCCGTGGGAACATTTTAGATTGAGACCATAGTGAGGCCCTTCATTTTTTGCTTTCTTGTTATTAGTTCAGTGCTATATTCTTAGAAATATTTCCCACTGTCACTATATCTTATTTTAATATCCTTCCTCACCATCATTCACTGCCTGTGCTAGTCTTTATTGACAAGTTATCATAGCCCAGAAAGAGGGAGCCCTAACTGACTAGTGCCCAGAACAGATTGGCCAATAGCCCTGTCTATAAGAGCCTGTTTTGATTCATGATTAATGTGTAAGGGCCCAGTTCACAGTGGGGTATACCATCCCTAGACAGGTAGATCAGACCTGTATAACAATGCTAGTTGATAATGAGTCTGTGCAAGTCAGATCAAGCCTTGTTTCCCTGCTACTGGCTTGAATTTCTGCTCTGACTTCCCTTAGTGACGGACTGTAAGTCTAAGATGAAATAAACTCTTCCCTCCCCAGTTTGACTTTGGTTGGTGTGGTGGGTTGAATATGCTTGGCTCAGGGAGTGGCATTATTAGGAGGTGTGGCCTTGTTGGAGTAGGTGTATCACTGTGGGATTGGGCTTTGAAACCCTCCTCCTAGCAGCCTGAGGAGTCAGTCTTCTCCTAGTAGCCTTCAGATGAAGATGTAGACCTCTCAGCTCCTCCTGCACCATGCCTGCCTGGGTGCTGCCATGCTCCTGCCTTGATGATAATGAACTGAACTTGTGAACCTATAAGACAGCCCCAATTCAATGTTGTCCCTTATAAGAGGTGCCTTGGTCCTGGTGTCTGTTCCCAGTAGTAAAACCACAGAAATTAAACTAGAACACAGCCTAATTTATTATCCTATTTCTTCTTTCTTACAGTACCTTTCACTCTCCAAAATGATCTTATTTGTTTACTGGTAGTTAATTTTAGGACAGACGGAGAGACTTTCCCTATTTGTAGGGATAGCTCTAATGTTTAGGGCAGTGTCTGGAGTGTGGTAGGCATTGTACAAATGTTTGTGGAAGGGCAGCACACAAACATGTCTGAAAATATGTCTTTTTGTCCATTTGACTTAGGGAGTTTAAAGGAATATTGGGAATTAAAGGAATATCTCTTAATGGAGTCTATCCTCCCTCCAAATGAAAATAAAGGAAGATTGTCCTCTCAGATCAGGGGTATGAGCCATTGGGGATGTTGAAGGTTTGCTGTTGGGTGAAGGTTTCAACTAGTCCCAGAAGGCAGGATGATGAGCAGACCCTGGAAACCCAGAAGGACTTGAAGATGTCTGTTATGAGACCAGGGGTAATCCACTGTGCTTTGTGACTTTCTCCACAGATGTTCAAAAGGATTCAAGAAGGCCACAGAAAAAATTAGGTGATTGTGGGCATTGAAATAGATATTTTTTAAAAAGATTTATTTATTTATTTTAGTATGAGCACACCATTGCTCTCTTCAGACACCAGAAGAGGGCATCAGATCCCATTAGAGATGGTTGTGACCCACCATGTGGTTGCTGGGAATTGAACTCAGGACCTCTGGAAGAGCAGTCGGTACTCTTAACTGCTAAGCTGGGTTGTGGTGGCACATGCTTTTAATCCCAGCACTTGGGGGGCAGAGGCAGGTGGATTTCTGAGTTCAAGGCCAGCCTGGTCTACAGAGTGAGTTCCAGGACAGCCAGGGTAGACAGAGAAACCCTGTCTTGAAAAAATAAAAAAAAGACTTTAAAGTACTTAGCAAGTATTCTACTGATAATTCCAGAGCCTGGCATAATTAAGTGTCACAACAGCTAGAGTTAAACAAGAAAGGTTAAAGATTATCAAATTATAACCAAGAAGTGGTTAATCAAAGATGTCCCATGAGCCAGAGTGTCCATTATGATAAGAGGAAGGCATGGTAGGAATAGGTTAGGAGGGAGCCACTAAAAATGAAAGCCAGTAATTGTTTTTATTTTTAAAAATTGTATTTATTTTTTATGTGCTGTGTGTGTGTGTGTGTTATGTGTAAATATGAGTGTGTGTGTATGTGTGTGTATATATATATATGTATGTGTGAGTGTGTGTATATGTTTGTGTATGTATTTGTGAGTATGTATACATTTGTGAGTATGTGTATATATGTGTATGTGAGTGTGTGTATATATGTGTATGTGTGTGTATGTGTATATATTTGTGTGTATATATATGTGAGTGTGTGCATATGTATGTGTGTATATATATATATATGTATATGAGTGTGTATATGTTTGGGTATATATTTGTGAGTATATATATGTGTGTGTGTATATTTGTGTATATGTGAGTGTATATATTTGCGTGTGTATTTGTGAGTGTGTGTATATGTGTTTGTATGTATTTGTGAGTATGTGTATATGTGTGTATGTGTGTGAGTATGTATATGTATGTGTGAGTGTGTATTTATTTGTGAGTGTGTGTGAATATGTGTGTATGTGTTTGTGAATGTGTATGAGAGTGTGTTTGTTCGTGTGGTCTGCTACTGATACTAGCATTTGTTTTATTCATTTTTTTAAAACAAGTTTCAATTTGTGGCAAAAGCTAGCTTTAAATTCAGGGAAATTCTGTTTCAGCTCTCAAGGGCCGAAATAACAGGCATGGGCCACCATGACTGGTTAGTAAACTGGGATTTTCTGATCTGTATTGAGGTCCTGTTTCATAATTTAATCACAACAGTTATTTTGTAGAAATAAAGAACAAGAAATAGTTAGCTTTCAGAACTTAAATCATGAATGTAACTGCATGTGTAGTTGGTAGCCTGCCATACTGTGCTGGCCTCAGAGTTATAACTCAGAATTATGAATAATGTAGTAAAATTTTATACATACGTAAGAATTCGTGATCATTTGATTCCAACTGGACCATGTGTTGTTTCATTATTGAAAAACGTAGCTAGAAGAAATGGGTTTGTATATTGATTCTGCCATGTGTGGCTCTGGCCATCTCTGCACGTGTGGCTGTGGGTGAGCTCTTGAACTCTGCTGATTATCTCTTTTGCATCTGGACAAGGGAAGAAAAATGTCTCACAGCCATATTGGGATGGTGAAATGAGATAGGTACATAAAAGTACTCCAAAGCTGTAAACCACCAGCTAATCTACAAAATACACAATAAACTAAGTAATGCCGTAACAGTTTGTAAGAATCAACAAATGTTCAAAAAATCCAAAGAACCTGAGTAATGTTGTTTATTAATACATATTATAAACATACTTAATATATATTGCAGTGAACCAAAGAGAATTCCTGCCCTGTTTCTAATCTGAAATAAATAATGACCTATTAGTATTGTCTATAATCCTGATTTTTCTTGATGCTGTCTCCCAGAATTTAAATTCATTTTATTTTAGTATAAATTAACTCTACCACTAAAAATAGCAATTTTAGGACTGTGTCTGCTTTTGTGTGTACAGCATATTTGTAAGTTCTATAACATTTTAGTTTCTCACCAAAGCAAGATCAAACTGTGAAAGAATTGATTTCCTGTGCCAATAAGTACATGGAGGTTAGGTAGATGGCTCAGTTCTACTTGCTTTACACACACCAAGAACCCCCAAATAATCCTTAGCATTCCTGGAAAGGATGGGCAAGGTGGTATGTGCTTATAATCTCACTACTGACATAGAGACGAGACCTCTAAGCTTCACTGGCCAGCCTAGCTTACTATGCGAGACTTTGTCTCAAAAAGAAAAAAACCAACAAGATATAGATAGAATCTGAGCAACCACAGCTGAGATTGTCCTTTGGACTTCACATATGGGGATCTATTCCCCCCCACCCACAGAATTTTAAAAGTAAGCTGATTAACACAATCGGTTGACTAAATTCACATAAAATATTTTGTACATATTTTCTCTTCTTTTTCTTTTACTTATTTTGTTTCCTTTACCTTTGAATTTTTAGAAAACATGTGGTGACCCAAATCTAGTATTATGTAGTGTAAGCAGAAAGGGACAAAAGGAAGATTAGATTTGTTCATTTGCATCAAATAACGAGAACAAATCTCACATATTTGTAAGCTGATCAATCAGCATATTTGGCAACTTCTAGTTACTTATTCAGTTCCTCGAACCCTGTTCAGGTGGAGGTACAGTGAAGTCCTAGTTACTCATGTGCACGAGAAAGGAAGTCTGAGCCCTTGCTGTGCAGTCTGTGTTCTGCAGGCTCTTCTGGTAGATGCCACTCCAGGGCTGTGTGGCTATTTGTTTTCATTACTTACGTCTAGTTTACATCAAACCATCAGGAAAGGAAATTGTGTTCTTTTCCATATTAACTGACGGAAATCTGGACTCATCTGTCCATCAACGAACAAGCTATTTCACTGAGGGCTGCTAAGAAAGCCCAAGAAAAAGTCACAGAAAATTGTCCGCTATAGAAAATGTCTAAATTTAAACTTGCCAGGATATCAACAAACACGAACTAATTTTCTGCTCTTTAACAATTCTTGCTGTGAGAATTCTCAGTGTATGTTTTTTTCCTCTACTTATGTTATGGAAAACATCCCTCAGAAACAATACAAATCATGGACCCATAGGCTGGAATTGGGGAAGTAGCATATTAAAATGCCGTGTATTAATAGGGGACAAGTCAGGTACAGTTGGTAACAATGAGGCAGGTTGTTTCCTCCGGGTATAAAGTAGGAAATATAATTAAGTAAACTGGGTTAGTTTCCTGTTACTGCTGCCTTGTGGTTCCAAACTCACAATGCATGCAATTCTCTTTTATGTCTTTCCGTCTTGCAGAAGACGGCAGACGCCAAGACCTAGGCTATATGGTGTGCAGAGAAAGCACACTTTGTATGCTACCTTCCCATAGAAAACTCTGAATGTAATATCTATCAAGAAGCAAAGACAAGCCCTTCATTGCTACAGTATGGTCAGTGGTAGGTGACCATAAAATAACTCTACCTTCATATACCTTGTTCTGCAGCTTACATAAGGTCACAGAGGCTGGTACCAGTTTCCTGTCTCCCCGCATAGGCAGGCTTGGGTATGCCAGTGTGTTGTGCATTTCAGTTAGTGACAGGCAGGTATAGTTGTCCTGTGTGGACCAGGAATGGGTGCTTGTGGAGCACCCCCAGGCGAATGGATATTGTCAAAGCCAGAGAGACAGAAATCCCAGACTATCAGATTCAGTCCTTGTCATCATAGCACATGCTTGCTTTGACTTTCAGACATATGGAATGTCTTCTTTCCCCCATCTTTTTTAAAAAATGTTTTTAATTGGAATAGAATTATATAATTCCCCCCTCCCTTTCCTCCCTCCAGTATCTCCCAGCTGTCTTCTCCAAAATCCCTCCCATGACTACCCCCTCTCTCAAGGTGATAGCCTCGTTTTCTTTGGTTATATTTGTTATATATACATATACAATATATATTATATATATAACACACACACACATATATATGTGTATATATATATATATATATATATATATATATG
>JADRCD010230303.1:12913-23416 GCA_019843815.1 Montemys delectorum
GCCATCTAGCCATCTTTCATGTCCTTTCCCACACCTGGGCCTGTACCCCCCATTCCCCTCCCCATCCTCCTCCTTCCAAGTTCCCTCCCTCCATCTGTCTTTTATGACTATTTTATTCCCTCTTCAAAGTGAGATTCAAGCTTCCTCACTTTGACCTCTTCTTGGTTAGCTGGTTTGGACCTGTAGAGTATAACATCATACCTGTTTTTTATGGCTAATATCCATTTGTAAGTGAGTGCATCCATACATGTCCATTGAGACCAGGGATAAAGGAGACACCCAAGAATTAGTGGGGATGACCTTAGTTGTTACTTACAACATTGGGGATAAGGAACCTGAAGAGGCTACCTCCTATAGCCAGGCAGGAACTCTAGTGGAGCAATAGAGACACCAATCTACTCATAAAATGTTTAAAGCAAAATTTATCCTGTCTACAAGAAATGTAGGTACAAGGATATAGCAGAGACTGAGGGAATAACTCGTTCAACTTGAGACCCATCCTATGGGCAAGCCTTGACACTATTAATGATACTCTGTTATGCTTGCAGACAGGAGCATGTTGTCCTCTGGGAGGCTTCACCTAGCAACTGACTTAGATAAGAGACAAACAGTAAAAGGAGCTTGGGGATTCTTGTGGAGCATTAGGAGGAAGGATTTCAGGTCCTGAATGGGATAGGAACTCTACAGGCAGACCAACAGAGTCAACTAACCTGGACCCTTGGGGCACTTAGAGTCTGAACCACCAACCAAAGAACATTTATGGGCTAGACTTAGGTTTCCCTGCACATATGTAGCAGATGTACAGCTTGTTCTCCGTGTGTGTCCCGAACAACTGGAACAGCAACTATCCCAAGAGCTGTTGCTTTCTAGCTAGGCTCCCTTGTCTGGCCTCAGTGGCTGAGGAAGCATCTAGCCTATGTAGAGACTTGAAGTGCCAGGGTGGAGGGATACCCCTGGGGGAAGGGTGTGGCACCTGCTCAGAGGAGGAAAGGAGTGGATGGGGGAAGGATTGTGGGAGGTGGTGACTGGGAGTGGGGCAGTGAACAGGATGTAAAGTGGATAAGTAAAAAGATAAAAGTACTTTCTTACTCCTAGAGGCAAGATTTAGGGCACAGTCACAGACAAATCAAAGCATACCCAAAATCCAAGGGTCGAAAGCTTAGTGTTTCTTGTCTGGGACCTATGCAAGATCCTCTGGGTTCCAGGGGGCTGCCATCATCAACACACATAGCTTGTCTATATTCTCAGGCAAGCTCCACTCCACAATTGATACTGTCCTTGTTTATTGGCCCATGATACTGTATTTCCAATATGTTGGGATCTCCTCTGCAACTGGACTTCACCTTTACCAATAGCCTCTCCTAGGCTCTCTGCAGGACTCCACACAGTGCCAAGCCGTAACTTCTCTCTATATCTCCTTCAACCCTTGGACTTCTGCTATAACAGAACCTGCACCTTCATCACTGGCTTTGCCTTCTACAGTGTCAAGTTTCAACTCTCTGTGACCCTTTCATGTAGTCAAAACTAATTTAAGCTAGGAGACACTTACACGTTGCCAAGTTCTGCTGCCAGTATGGAATGCAGCCTCTGTCCCACTCTGGACCATAGCTTCTATGTACTGATGCTGAGAAAGCAGCCATGTTTCCAGCCAGTATTTCTGGTTTCTTTTTCAGCACAGCAGATTCTTCAGTCTCAACTGACCAGCATCAATTCTCCCAGTAAAGCAAAGGTTTCATTTCAGTGCTTCTGGAATCTCTTTAATCTCAGCCAACCCAGATGACCAGGACAACTGATTGTTAATATCAGGCGTCACACAAATGATGCCAAGGAGGGTTTTACTTCCTTGTGAATCCTCACAAGCCACAACCCAGGCCTTCATCGTGTACATCACTCTTGATGTTCTTTTTCTCCAGGCTTCCACAGAACAACTCACTAAGCCTTGAGTACTCAGTGTGGCCTTTCTAGCCCAAAGTGAAAATGCTAACATAACTCTTCCAAAACCATGGCCAAGTCTATCACAGCAATTCACTACCAATTTCTGTCTTTTTATTTATTCAGTTATTTTTTATTTTTAGATATTTTCTTTATTTATATGTCATATGATACCTCCTTTTCCAGTTTCCCTCTGGAAAAAAATAAAAAATAGAATTAAATTAAAAAAAAAAAAACATCAACAACAAAAAACCCTGTTCCCTCCCCCCTCCCCCTGCTCACCAATCCATCCTCTCCTGTTTCCTGGCTCTGACATTCCCCTACACTGGGGCAAAGAACCTTCACAGGGCCAAGGGCCTCTCCTGCCCTTGATGACTGACTAGGCCATCCTCTGCTATACATATGCTGCTGGAGCCATTAGTCCCACCACATGTACTCTTTGGTTGGTGGTTTAGTCCATGGGAGCTTTGAGGGTACTAGTTAGTTCATATTGTTGTTCGTGCTAAGGCGCTGCAAACTCTTCAGCTCCTTTGGTCCTTTCTCTAGTTACTTCATTGGGGACCCTGTGCTCAGTCCAATGGATGGCTATGAGCCTCTACTTCTGTATTAGTCTGGTACTGTCTCAGGAGACAGCTATATCAGGCTCCTGTCATCCAGCACTTGCTGGCATCCAAAATAGTGTCTGGATTTGATGATTGAATATTGGAAGGATCCCCAGGTGGGACAGTCTCTGTATTGTTCTTCCTTCAGTCTCTGCTCCATAGTTTGTCTCTGCAACTCCTTCCATGGGTATTTTGTTCCCCCTTTTAAGAAGGAATGAAATATCCACACTTTGGTCTTCCTTCTTCTTGAATTTCTTGTGGTTTGTGGATTGTACTTTGTGTATTCCAGTCTTCTAGGCTAATATCCACTTATCAGAGAGTGCATACCATCTGTGTTCTTTTGTGATTGGGTTACCTTACTCAGGATGATATTCTCCAGATCCATCCATTTCCCTAAAAATTTCATAAATTCATTGTTTTTAATAGCTGAGTGGTACTCCATTGTATAGATGTACCACATTTTCTGTATCCATTCCTCTGCTGAGGGACATCTGGGTTCTTTCCAGTTTCTGGCTATTATAAATAAGGCTTCTATGAACATGGTGGAGCATATGTCCTTATTACATGTTGGAGCATCTTTTGGGTACATGCCCAGGAGTGGTATAGCTGGATCCTCTTGTAGTACTATGTCCAATTTCCTGAGGAACCACCAAACTGATTTCCAGAGTGGTTGTGCCAGCTTGCCATTCTGCCAGCAGTGAAGGAGTGCTCTTCTTTCTCCACAATCTCTCCAGCATCTGCTGTCACCTGAGTTTTTTATACTAGCCATTCTGACTGATAAAGGGCTAATATCCAATATATGCAAAGAACTCAAGAAGTTAGACTCCAGAGAACCAAATAACCCTATTAAAAATGGGGTGCAGAGCTAAACAAAGAATTCTCAACTGACGATTACCAAATGGCTGAGAAGCACCCAAAGAAATGCTCAACATCCTTAGTCTTCAGGGAAATGCAAATCAAAACAACCCTGAGATTCCACCTCACACCAGTCAGAATGGCTAGGATAAAAAAAAACTCTGTCTTAATTAGGGTTCCAATTGCTGTGTTAAAACATTACAACCAAAAGTAACCTGAGGCAGAAAGAGTCTATTTCAGCTTACATTTCCACATCACATTTCATCACCAAGAAAAGCCAGGGTAGAAACTCTTATGGGGCTGGAACTTGAAGGCCGGAGCTGAATCAGCAGCCATGGAGCACTGTTGCTTATTGGCTTCCTCCTCATGACTTGCTCAACCTGTTTTCTTATACAACCCAGAAACACAAAGATGCTTTATGTAATGATCTGGGCCCTCCTATCAATCATCCATTAATCAACAATAATTAACAGACTTGCTTATAGGGTAATCTTACAGAGGTGTTTTCTTAATAATATACCCTCTTTCCAGATATGTAAAAGTTTGTAGTAAACTGACAGACATCAACCAATCAACCAGCATATATTCCAAATTGCTTGGTTTAAGCCACTTGGGTTTTCTGTAGCTGCAGACAATTTTGGGGTAGATGACTGAGATAGAACATGGTGGACCAAGTGTGAAGGATGAGAGCTCCCTCTTGCTTTACTCTTTGGTGCTGGTACTACATATATGAATGGCTACACTCAAACCCTAGATCTGAAATGCTCCAAAATCTCAAAGTTTTAAAGCATCTATAAGACTCTCTAAGTAGACAATTCCATACCTCCAGACTTTTGCTCATGCAAAAACCTCATTTTAAAATAGTGTATGAAATTCACATATATATGAAATGTAAACTAATTTTGAATATAGACTTGAGCCTTATAATCAAGATATGCTATATGTATAGGAGATTCTAAAATTCAAAATCATGTGTGAAAGCAACTCTGGTCCCAGGCATATCAGATAAAGGATGCTCAGCCTACATATTAGTCCACAAAGGCAAGTGACAAGTTTTGTACACAGGAACTTGCCTTCTTCACCAGCTTCTCTGCGTGCCACCAGGCCTCTGAATGCCATGTAACTGACTGAAGCACAGGAAAAGGTGACTAGGAAAGTCAATCTTCTTGCATACTCACAGCATAGAGAACACTTTCTTTTCCTGTAAACTCAGCCTGCTCTGGCTATTTAGAAAGCCCCTGCCTATCCTTTTCCACCCAATATAACCGACATTTTCCTTGGTAAAGCTTTGCCAGAACCATCAGTCCCCACTCCATTCCTGCCTCCCTTTTGCCATTCCAAATCCCTTTGTCTATCATTCATCTTCACCTTTAACACTGCTCTACTATGGCAGTTTATTCATCTCTTTTTCTCCCTGATAATTCCTTTACTTTCTCCAAGGAAAAGGCCATGCCATTCATCTCTTCCTTCTCTATGATTATCACAAGGCTTCATCGCAGTGGATACTCAGTCATGAGGGCTGCTTTGGTTCATTGAATAGAAGCATTAATTGGCCCATATGGGAAAATAAATGTGTGACCTTGGCTTTATCTATTCCCAGAGCTAACAGACAGAATTTGCATGCTTTTATTGTTCTGGGTCAAAGACGCCACAGGCAGTTCAAAGTACTAGAGCTGAATACAGGGACATGTGACAATCTACCTCTTTAGTTAGATAAAGAAGACCTATTCATATGGTGGGGAGGGAATCAATGGAGTCCCTGTCCCCTTTGCCTGTGACAATGGTCTTTCTGGGCAGCCTCTTAGAAGGTGATTAATGTAAGCTCCTGCTGAGAACTTCAAATTGATCTTGCCAAAGAAAATGTCATTTCTCTGCTTGTCCTTTGGCTTCAGAGAGAAAACTCAGAAAGGAAAATTTCAAACAACGGGAGATATACACCAGATATCTTCAAAGAAGACATAGGATACAGATCATCCTGGGATAAACACATGTGGGTCTGCCCTCCATCCTGAAGACTCATTTTAGTGTCACCTGGCCCTCACTTCCAGTTTTCTAGTGCTTTGTTGTTCTTCTTAGCCAATACACACCTGGTCCTTCACATGATACTCCAACCTCACAGGCAATTGATTCCACAGCTACAATGGTACAGAGACATGGCAGCTTCCTGATGCTGTCTTCAATTCTGGGAAATTAGAAAACCAATGTGGCACCAGCTTCATGTTATGATGGAAAAAACAAACAGATAAGGTTGCCAATGGAAGATAGTTATGATATAGAGAAAAGAGTACTTATTTTGTCTCTTTGCTCATACATCCAACATGCACATGGGCATGGATACACCACACATACACACACACACACACACACACACACACACACACACACACACACTCACACACGGGGTGGCCATGTGGTTTACTACAGTAAAATGACATAGATGCTCTTTTGAAGGATATTTAAGACTCATAATAGCTGGGGCTGTTCAGAGATCTGAAGTGACAATTGTGTGGCTGAACTTGGTGGTCATACAGCAAGTCACAACAGAACTGCTGACAAAGAAGATTGAGCTCACTCCCCATAGAACAACAGATCCTCTTCGCCCATATCCTAATAACTTTTCTTTTTCACTACCACTGCTGGATAGTGGGCAAGAGGAGAAGTTGAATGTTTATTAAAATAGGATGTTAAAAAATTATGCCTACAATAAACAGTAAATATGGAAAGATGTGAGCAAAGGAATACATACACCCAGGCACACAGTAGGGCAGGACAGGAAAGAATATCACAGATATTAGGAGTATAAGAGATACAGGAGTGAGAAATGGTTGGAGATTTCTCTTCTTAGTCACCAGGAATAGCAGACTCACAGAGAAACATCACCACCACAACCATCATCATCACCATAAATTTCACTGCACAACCACTGCCACCATACCACCATTATGATCATTGGCATCATCATCATTGTCATTACCTCTATCTTCATCATTGCTCACCATTTATCATCTTTAGCCCTACTACCATCAGTCATCTCACTCCTACCAACCAGCACTGACACCCGCACAGCCCATCATGATTATCATTGTTATTGGTATAACCTTC
Organism: Montemys delectorum; assembly: GCA_019843815.1. Classification (NCBI taxonomy): domain Eukaryota; kingdom Metazoa; phylum Chordata; class Mammalia; order Rodentia; family Muridae; genus Montemys; species Montemys delectorum. The sequence continues at coordinate 19,405 of JADRCD010230303.1, forward strand.
ATCATTTTCATTCTTCGTGCCACTGTAATGAATAATGATCTATAATGAACAATTGTTTCATTCTGTACTAAGTAATCATCAGTACTGACTCACTAGAATTTCTTCTTTAGACTTCTGAATTTTTATATCTCTGTCTATAGACACATGAGTATTATTCAAAAACTTTCCCACTGCTCCATTAACTGCTCCGAGATGATCAGTCTCTAGACTGTGCTTGCTTATCCCCATGGTCCTTTCTACATGACTCAGAAAAGCATTCTCAAATACTTTTATGGTTTTGTAGGTTTCGTCATGTCTTGGACATGCTCCACACCTGCATTCTGACCATTCTTAAAACTTGGATCACTTTGAGTGTTTGATTTTTCTTACTAGGAACACCACAAAATCTTACAGAAAGTAATTATGGCTATTCAACTTTTCTTAACTCTTCTCTTTGGGAGACTACATTCAGTCTTAAAATCAACTTTACAAGTTATGTACCCTAACATTATCTCATGCCCTCTCTACTCAATTCCTCAGAGAAGATCCTCAGACCACACTTCAAAGAAAGGACAAGGAAAAGTCCCATATGACTTGTTAAACCTTCTTTGTTCTTTAGTAAACAATTGTACTTTGGCCCATTCTTTTTATGATTTCAGCTTATCCTTGTCATTTCTCAATTACCATAATCAATAACTGACTATTTATACATTCTTACTTCAATGTTTTTACTAAGAGTTCATCATGTGAAGCTGTTTTATGAAGACTTTAAGCTTTTCTTTTTTAAGCTTTTCTTTTTTTTTTTTAACCAGTAATGATATTGATAACATCCACCTGTGTGGTATTTCGGTTAGCACTCTTGTTATTTCCACACAGAGCAGAATTTGGAGATTCCATCACTCACTTTTCACACTGGATGAGTAAGATATTGCTTTTCCTATGGGGCCTCACTCTAGTCACATGTTCTTGAAGAACTTTGCCTTCTAGCACACACACAATGATGCTGATATTCTTTGCATAGCCATTGGGGGCATCATTCTATAATCATCAGTGCAATGTTTTTAACTAGTAATCGCAGGAGCTACACATTTTTAAGATGCCAGTAGCTCAGAATTTAGCAGATCCACAATTAAGAAAAGCCACCCAGAGGTTACTTTTAAAGTACTATTTATGATTTGGAGTATTTGGGACTATCTGTCTATACAAAGCCAATCAGTAAGAACTTAAGGATATTGTAAAGACTCCTGAAGAATTGCCTCCTCCTCACAAATTGTATTTTAGTGGGATAACTTTACATGCTGCCAGCAATCATCATTAGAAACAAAAATTTCTATTATGAACAATTTTGTATAACTTGCAATTTGATTCTTGTGCCATGATGAGCTTATTCTTGCTGAAAAGGTGGCTTGCCTCAATTTCACAGGTATTGCAACTAACAGAAAAACTGTAGACTTCTCTCAGGAAGCTCAAAGTCAAATATTTGCTTCACCCATTTCTAGCTTTCAAGGTACAGTGGCAGCAACTTCACCCTATGCTGAGTTTGAGTCTATGTATATCTCTCAGTTATTCTTCTACCAAAGTTTACCCTACTTGTAACTTGCATTAATTTGTGGCATCACATGCACTTGTAGATGTCACTGTAAATCTTTTCTGAAAAATGGGCATAGCTAAAAATAAAAAAAAATAGTCTTAGTGTCTAGTATCTTCAAAATGTCATATCTTTATTAGTGTTAAAGAAAGGCAATGGAGAACAAGAATCATGGTGAGATAGGTCAGTTGGCCATGTGATTGCTGCTAAAATCCAAGGTTCTGAGTTCAATTCCCAGAATTCATGTAAAAACAAAATACTAGGTATAGTAACACATAATTGTAGTCTCAGCATTGATGGAGTAGAAACAAGAGGATTTGGGGGCTCACTGGGCACCCAGTTTAGCTAATAAGAAGTTCCAAGCTAGTAAGAAACCTTATCTCAAAAAGCCAGACCAATAATACCATAGGGACAACACCTAAGGCTGTTTTCTGGCATTAACATATATATGATAAGGAAGGATCAAATTGACTCAATTTAGAATCATCTGAGAAGAAGAAATCATTTAAGAAAATGTCTCCATAAGTTTGGCCTGTAGGCAAGTCTGTGAGTGCATTTTCTTGATTAATGGTTGATACATGGAGGATCATGCCACTTTGGGCAGTGTCCACCTCCTACACAGGTGGTACTGGGTTGTAAATATATTAAAAAAAAAGCAGACTGAGCAAGCCATGAAGAGCAAGCTAGTAAGAAGCACTCCTTCATGGTCTCTGCCTCAGTTCCTGCCTTGAGTTCCTGCTCTGGTTTTCTTTAGTGACAGAATGTAAAAACTTGAGAGTTTTGAGCAGAAATAAAGTTAATTTTGGTCTCACAAACCTAAGAAACACACATAAACTTTTTTATTTTAAAAAAATGAAAAGCCAATGTTAATGTAATATCACATATGGGATTTGTCCAAAAATGTCGATGAGAAATAAGAAAAGGCTTTTTTTTTCCCCAGACAATTTATTCTGACTAGTTCTTTGAGAATCTCATGCAATGTATTCTCATCTTATTTACTTACTCCCTCAACTCCTCCCTGAAAATAAAAATGTCCTTCTATCTCCACTCAAGTTTCTATCTTCATTTTTTCCACTCATTAAGTCCAGTTTATGCTGCCCATATATTTTCAGATGTTTGGCCTAACGGGGATTAGCACATTTACAATGGGCAACATTGTGAAAAAGAATTGATTCCCTCTCTCCCACCAGTTGCCAATAGCTCCATGGAGAAGTGTGGGAATTCATGGCCAAGTCTACTTTTCATGCTGACATTTGGTTTGAGCTTGCATGTTCAATACATGTTCAGTATTTTTCCATGTTAATTGTGGTATGTAGGTATGAAGTGATAAAGACTGAACTGGCATCTAGGAAGCTTTCTCTGGCCTGGCTTTTTCTTTCATTAGAATTGCCTGCAACCAAGGTTATACTTACCTGAAAGGTTCAGACAGAGTCTTCGGGGATTGAAATAGCACTGCGAATGAACACTTAATTTGTACAACTAAGTCAGATACATTCAGATGAAAACTATTCTGAATTATTAAAGAAAGATAGGGTAGCTGAAATCAACACAACTGATGCTTTCCCTCTGAGTCTCAGAAGGTGATCGGCATTCCACTCCTGGATGTAATAGTAATAGAGACAAGGAGCCAGGAGGAAGCTGATTTTATTCTGATTGGGAAGGAAGGCAGAACCAGGGTTCTGGGCTCAGTTGAGAATCTGTGAATTCCATGACTGGCATTGAATGCATTCTGTTAGGGCAATATCTTCAGTTGCATGGACATGTGTTCTGCTTTTTCGGTACACTGACTAGAAGCTAATGGAAACTCTGATATCTTATTCACAAACACTTGATCAGAGATCCTAACCTACCCCACAGACTTGACAATTTTTCTTTTACATATTGTATTTAAGGGCTATTGTTGAAAGAGGGGACAATGGAGATTGAAAATAACCTTCCAACTGGTCATTATGCATGACAGAGTTCATAAAGTAAACTTCTAATCAGATGATTTTCCCATAGCTTGCATGAACTCCCTATTTCCTGTTCCCTAATTCTCCGCACACTCCTCTTTTTTCCTTCTTTCATTAAACTACCCTTGGGAACTTTTTGTTCTTTTTAAAATGTCCCTCAGGCCCTCTGCATGCTTTCTTTACTGTGTCTCAAAACTTCTATATATCAGAACACAGCTAAGGAGTGTCCATACTGTCTCTCTGGATAAAAATTTCTCCACTGGGTGCTGTCCTGTCATTTCTCCTCACTGTCTGCTTCAGTGAACCCCTATAAATCTGTAATTTCTTACCCAAATATTCACTTGGTTCTTGCCACCCTTTAATATGGAGCTCTGTGAAACTCTTAATATTGCTATGACAAAACACCATCGCCGATGCCACTTGGGGCAGAAAGGGTTTACTTGAGTTACATTTTCTGATCACAGGGCATCATTAAGGGAAGCCAAGCCAAGAC
>JADRCD010230304.1:0-11057 GCA_019843815.1 Montemys delectorum
GGGCCTGGAGTGGAATTTCTGGAGCCTGTTGTAATATTACAGTTAACTCTTGGACAAGTTGGCACACCGTTCTGCACAGTGAGTACAACATTTTACATTCCCAGCAGAAAGGCAGGCATTCTCGGGTCTCTTGATCCTTGCCAACAGATGTTTGTTTCCATTTTCCAGATAGCATCCCTCTTCCTGGTGGGGAGCTGTAACCTATTGCTTTTACTTTGATTGCTTTTACTAATGATTTTACTTTTATTCTAGCTTTTCTTTACTCTTGAGAAGTTCTTATAGGTATACAATGAAATATAGTCGTAACTGTTCCTGTTTCTCCTCTCCAGATCCCCCCATCTCCCCTCACAATCTCATGCATTCTTTTTTATAATCCACTAAGTCCAGGTAGTGCTGTCTCTATGTGATGGGTGTGGGACCATTCAGTGGAGCATGTGATACCTCCCGGTGGCCACATGCTATGCAGCTGCCAACAGCTCCTCAGTAAGAGGCGGGTCCTGGATCCCCAACCTGTGTGGGGATTTTGACAGGCTCAGTCTTGTGCAGGTAACCACGGCTACTGTGACTGCATGGATGCCATAGTCCTATCACGTCCAGAAGACAACATTTCTCCCCTTTCCAAGGCATCCCCTGAGTCCTGGGTCAGTTAGGATATCCTATCTCTGTTGGTTTTAATTTTGAGGCTAATGTCACTGGGTGAAACATCTGGATTGACATGCTTTCTTCTGTCTTAGAGGATTTGCCTTGCCGTCTTCTGACTCGTGTTGCTTCCAACAACAAATCTGCCGCCATCTTCTTCCACCTGCCTGTGCCCTGGCTGTCTTTCCGATTGCTGTTTTAGATGTTATCATTTGTCCTGAGAAGGTTGATGTATGTAGTGTAGTTTTGTTCCTATCTTAAAATGCGTAGAGCCTGCTAACATTTGCATGTACACTTTTCAATCTAACTGAGACTTTGGAAAGTAGCAATTAAATATATTTTCAATGAATAGATAAATAAAAATTAACTAGGCACGGTGGAATATGTTTTTAATCCCATCATTTGAGAATCAGAGGCAGGTAGATCACTGTAAGTTTGAGGCCAGCTTGGACTACACCGTGAGTTCCAGGGTAGCCAGGACTACACAATGAGAGACCCAGTTTCAAGAAACAAAATGAAATGAAAATACGTAGAATATACAGAATAATGAGGAAGTATGTGATATTTCAATAAAATGAAGAAAAAATTGCCATTCCTTTTACATGGATGATTATTGAAATATAATTTACACATCATACTGTTCACTAACTTAAAATGCATAATTAAATGAATGATGGATGATCTGTATCCACTACCACAATTTTAGAACTCTTTGTTATCTCAAGGGGAACTTTAGTCCTAGGTGCTGTGCCACTGCTCACCCACCCTCAGGCCCTAGGCGGCCACTAGTCAACTCTACAGATTCGCACTCATTAGATATTCAATGGATGTACCATGTGGTTTTTGGTTAAAAATCCTTTACAGAGTTTTCTCTTTCTTCTTTTTTTCAGGTATTTTCATTTACCTTAAAAACATTCTGGAAACTGTATTTTATTTTTAAAAAAGATACCCCCCAACCCCTTCCCCAGCAGTTGGCTGTACCTTTGTTCATCCTAGCTTGATACCTGAGTTGGTGGCCGAAGCTGACTTATGCCTAGGACTAATAAAAATCAAATCAAATCAAATCAAATCCAGACAGCACACCTTGGGAAGAGGAAGACAGAGACCCATGGGCCACCATACCACCCTCAGACCTGCCCTCTGGTATAATGCCCTGCCAGGCCTTAGATACCCACTTGCCCTCATGCTATGTAGAGCAGAAGGATGTCACCCAGAGGCCTGCCAGCCATGTGACCACCCTGCAGTGAGAACCAGCCCAATGTGTGAGTATATGGTAGTCAGATGGAAGAGAAAGAGAAGTGGAGCAGCTTGAATATTATGAAGAGAGACTGGAGACTCCAGGGTGGAGAGGAGTAGCCTGTTTGGAGTCACCTGCCATCTGGGGCCATGGTAAAGTCCCAGCTCAAGCTGCCATTGAATCCCAGGCTATGCAGCAGCAGGGGTTGATGTCTGTGGATCATAATACTATCAGAAAACATGGGGACAGCCCTGGTTGGAGCAGCTACCAGGGCATGTGGATGTTCAGGGGCTGGGTTGATCTGGCCCTGCTCCTCACCTGCTACAGTTCTGGAGAGCTGGTCACACCTCTCATCTGCAGCAGCACTTGAGAGAGCAGGCCCTGCACCTTGCCCAGGCAGCATATGGAGCTGGCCCTAATGGTGAAGGCCTGGGTAAACCAGCCCTAAGGGCATGAATGTGGAAGAGTTGACCCCATTACTCATCAGCCGTGGGGTGGGCACTCTCTTTCACCTCTACCTCCTCCCACCTCCACCCTCTCCCACCTCTAGAAGTTGGGAAAGCTGCCCACAAGGTTATAAGTTCAGGAGTGCTGGCCCTGCCCCTCACCAGCTGCTCTACTTAGGAGAGCAGGCCCTGCACCTTACCTGGACAGCACAGTAGAGCTGACTCTGGTGAAGGGAGTGCAGGTGAGCTGACCCTGAGGGCAAGAGCTTGGGAGAGCTGGCTATCCTCTGCTGTATGCTATGAGGTGGTGTGTGTGTGTGTGTGTGTGTGTGTGTGTGTGTGTGTGTGTGTGTTGCCCTCCCTCTGTCCCCTCAAGCCAACTGTGATAGTTGGGAGAGCTGGTTCCAAGGGCATCAGGGAGGGAGATCTCGGCCTGCCTCCTGGATGGCTGAAGCACTCAGGAGAGTGGAACCTCCCCCGGGGCAACAGAGTGGAGTTGGCTATGGAGAGGTGGAAGTGAGTGAGCCAGTCCCAGGGCATGAGAGCAGAAGAGCTGCCCCTGCCTCCTGCTGATAGCAGCATTGGGTGGCCTAAGTGGAGCAGTGTTGAAGAGGAGCCAGTGCACTGACCAGCTCAGCAACTACCCAGGCCTAGATCCAGGGCTCTGAGTTGGCCCATCCCAAATTTGGTATCATCTGCAAATGGTTGGGCCTCATGAAAGGGTCAGTCTTACTAATCCAAAGCTGCGAGATCACCATGACACAGGGCAACAGGATAGCCATGAAAAGTCCTGATGAGGAGCCAGTATTAAGAGTGCCACAGAAGCCACAGATCTCAAACCAGATCGATTATTCATTGCGGTGAACATTTGCAAGTGGAGCTGTGTGTGGACAGAGGGGGTAGACTGTGGGACACACTGTGACACACTGCAGCTTCCACAGTGAGAGGTTTTCTATGCCTTGTTTTGGTTGTCCTTGGTTTGTGTGTTTTTTATTTTGCTGGGGTTGGGGAGGTTGCAAGGGTGAAGGGCAGATGTGAAGGGATGGGGTGCATGATGTGAAACTCACAAAGAACCAGTAAAAAGTTAAAAAAAAAAGAATACAACAAAAATAAAAGACAAAAAAAAAATCAGGTGTGGTGCTGCATGCTTATAGTCTTGGCGTTTGGGAGGCAGGGGCAGGCAGATCTCTGAGTTCGAGGCCAGCCTGGTCTACAGAGTGAGTTCCAGGACAGCCAGGGACACACAAAGAAATGCTGTCTTGAAAAACCAACACACACACATACACACACACACACACACACACACACACACACACACAAACGCCCCTGCATGTGCGTAGGTACACTATCTGTGTGCAGAAGCCCGTGAAGGCTAGAAGAGGGTGTTGGACGTCCAAGTATTGGGGTTACAGACAGCCGTGAGCCACCATGTGGTTGCTCGGAACTGAACCCAAGTCCTCTAGAAGAGCAGTCAGTACTCTTAACCACTGAGCCATCTCTCCAGCCCCCTTCCTTTGCATTCTTTCACATTACATTTTATGCATTTAAAAACATCGTTTTGGAGGTGTTGGGGAGATGGCTCAGCAGTTCAGAAGAATGTGCTGCTCTTGCAGAGGACCACAGTTCAGTTCCCAACACTTGGGTTGGGTGGTTCAAAACTCTAGCTCCCAACTTCATGGAGTCTAAAGCTCTCTTCTGGTTTTCATGGGCACTGCACTCACATGCAGGCATTCAGACACAGGCATTGTATGTTTAATTATATGTCATAAAATTAAATGCTGTATAATGAGTTATATGTCATATAATTAAAATAAAACTAACTGTGGCTAGAAGAATGGCTCAGAAGTTAAGAGCACTGGCTGCTCTTCTAGAGGATCCAGCTTTCATTTCCCAGAATTCACATGGCTGCTCAAAACTGCCTGTAACTCCAGTTCCTTTTCTGCATGTGGGCTGTATTTTGTATAATTGGCACCGCACACACATGGTGCACAGACATGGTGCATAGGCAAAAGACTCATGCACATAAAATAAATAAGTAAATAAATAAATAGATAAATAAATAAATACAGTTTTAAAAATGAAAGCATCATTTTAGGAAGCTGTTCATGGACATCCAAAGGTGACTGGAGAGGTCTCTAGCACAAAAATGTTGGACAGAATATTTCTAAACTAGATTGCATGTAGATTAGGCTTTTCTTCTCCCCGGGGAGAGTCATTGCTATATTGAAAGTTGCTCCAAAAAGGCACTTTTGCTCACTTATGCTTGGGGACAAAGTGGGAAATGACCCTTGCTGTCTTTTAGTTGTTGTAGTGTTCAGAATCTGTTACTTACCAACATGCTTTGAACATATGTGTGCAGGGGCTGTGATGAGTTTCTCAGATCTGATGATGTAGCACAAAGTATACACTTTCCCCAATTTGTTACTTAAACGTCCTTCTAATTGTATCTGCTTCAATAAATTCTCCAAAAGAACTGCTCCACAATAAACAAACAAAAATTTAACAGGGCCAATTTATATTGTTACGTCACTGTGAGTGTTTCTCAGACTATAACAATAACCAAAAGGCTGGGGGTGGGTTAGAGAAGACTGAAGGACCTGTAGAGAGCCTCCCATGCTCTTTCTTGGAAGACAGGGAAAATCTGAGAGCCCTCCAGATCAGGAGAAGACACCAGGAGAATCTAGAGGTTCATGGGTCGGTCCTATGGTTAGCTGGAGGAAGTGTAGGGGTGAGGTTCCCTCCTACACATGCCTGTTCTTTCCAGATAGGGAACCCACAACAGATCCAAGTATGGATACCATTGGGGTCCAATTTGATGAACCAGTGAGTCTTACTGGGGTAACTTGCAGGAATATGGGTGAAGAGTTACATGTAGGAGCAGAAATGACTCAAAGACAGCTGTGTCCACCTCAGCATGGTGACAGCTTCCCAAGCTGGGGACCTGGAGCACACTGCACAGCCTATAGGCAACTCAACAGATTGCAGAGTGTCCTTTCCAGGTGCCTCCATTGGTCTAAACCTCTTCCAGTCAACTCAGCTGGTTTCTGTTTCTTCCAGGCAGCCGGTCTGGTTTCAGAGTCTTGCCACACAAGTATGATTCCTGAGTTTGGATCCCCTGCACACACATGAAAGCCCAGTATGGTGCTGTGCACCAGCAGTCCCAGCCCAGGGGAGGTGGAGACAGATAGATCCCTGGAGCTCACTGGCCGGCCAGCCTAGCTGAGTTGAACTCTAGATTCGGTGAGAGACTCTGCCTCAAAAAAAGAAGGTAGCAGGCTAGGAAGATGGTTTAGCTGGGAAAGGCATTTGCTCCCAAACTCCAGACCTACCTGAAATTAATCTCTGGTAAAGAGATTCTGATATAGAGCTGCAAGCTGTCCTCTGATCTCCACATATGTACTGTGGTATCTGGTTTTGCTCCAGCATAAATATATAAAATTAATTTTTAAAAATGTAAACGTGAGAAGTGATTGAGGAAGACACCTAACCCTGACCTCTCCACACCTGCATGTGCACAATACAATTATCTGGAAAATTCACCCAGCATTTCTGGATGGGTATAGCAGGGAGCTCTGGTTAGCCTGCTGCATTCCCAGTAGCTAACATCTCCCTCATGCTTAGCGATCATCTCCTCTACTTACTCCTTCCCAGAGACAGAGAACAAATGTGTAGAGGAACCTAAAGGGTTGCCTCTGTTCACCCCGAACCTTCTGCTGAGTCCACTGCAGGAAGGGAGGATAGGGACTAAAAGCTTTGGAGCTGGAGTTTTCCAGTGTAGGAGGGTGCTACGCAGCATCCCATGAAAAGGCTTGCTTGCAGGGAAGAAGAGAGCCACACCCAACAGGGCCCCTTCCCAGAAGCAGTCAGCAATCTGCTATCCTGCCTATGGAACCACTCCATATCCACCCTTCTCAGCTTCCTCAGCCTCACCTCTATGCCTTCTTCAGCTAAGCATAGGACTGACCCTTGAATCTCTAGATTCTCCTGGTGTCTTCTCCTCATCTGGAGGGCTCTCGGACTTTCAGTGCCTTCCAACAAAGGGCATAGGAGGCTCTCTATAGGTCCTTCAGTCTTCTCTAACCCACCCCGGGCTTTTTGGTGTCCCATCAGCTACCCTCAATGGTTGTTCAAGTCCACATCTGTACAGCCCTAAGAGGAAGCCCCTTTTGACTGACTCCATTCTGCTCCTGTTCAGCATGACACCTTGTTGGTCGATTGACTGTGGTGCTGGAATGGAACGCAAGGCCTCACCGCACATCCTAAGCACAAGCCACACCACATCCCCAGCTCTTTGTTCTTGGTGAGTATTTGTATAGTGTATTCGGTAAGGAAAGACTGTGGAGCCCTAAGTACCATGCGTGTGTATGGATAGCTTACTAAGCAGTGTGCTCCCGCCAGGCTACTGGACGGTGACCACCTCAGAGCAACCCTGAACTTGAGGGAAGATGGTTCTTAAGGCTGCTTGTCATTTCTTCTACCAGAACTGGGGCCAAGGGCTCAGAGGTCATGAAGAAAGCTCATCTTTGCTCTAAAGAGAGGACAATCAGGTTTTGAGGAGACAAGAGGACATCCCGAAAGAGCCCTTGGTCTCAGCAGCACCACTGAGTGGTTGAGCAGATGAACGCCAGGCCAGGTGATGTGGGGAGGATTTTCAGGAGTAATTTTGCTATGGTGAGTGTTTTGCCCAACATGCTAACTTTAGTCCCTGACTCAAGAATCAGGCACCCCTCCACCTTAACAACAGGATTGTTACAGGGATGAACTGTTCAGCATTAGAATTAGATGGAATTTACATTTCATGGGGGAAATAAATGATGATGCTAACACTCAAGAGCTGACTACATTATGTACCATATCAAGAACTTTAAAAACCATCCAATTTTATCATTCCCACAACACAAGGTGAAGGCCCTCATCCCCTACGGCTTAGACAGCCTGAACCAGCTTGTAGAGCTGGCAGGCAGCAGAATCACCTGTGTTCCAAGCCTGCTGGCTAACCCTCGCTCTCTCCTGCTTCTCATCACCCATCACACCTGGAAGTAACAGACCCACAGGAAGGCAGTGTCTTGCGTGGGACCTCAGCTCCTCAGAGACAAGACTGCTGACTTTCTCAGAGGTGCCTTCATTCCTGGGCCTTCTGAGACCATGAAAAGAATTTCAAGTGCATTCTAAGACCCACGTCCTCCACCACACACACACACACACCCCCGCAACCTCCCCCCCCCCCCCCACCACATTGTGCGGAAGGGAGCCTGCTCTCAAGGACACAGCCAGGGAGAGAGATTTCATCTCCAGGGCAGGATCCACTTCCCATGGCGACGCCTGCTTGAGTCGCTGCTCTGGTATGAAGCAGGACTTGTTTAGGGCAGTGAGCACTGCAATCCCCATTGAGTGGCGTGGTGACAGTGTAATCCTCCCTGATAATTTTGCTCCGTCTTCAAACTCCCTTCCATTATGCATCCTTACAATGTGATTTCAAACGTCTCTTTAGGTTTCCAGTCCCATAAGTGCAGGGGGATTTGGGGCGAGGGGTGAGGAAAGAATGTCTTTCATGCGATCAGATCGCTCCCGAGCTTGCCGATGAAAACTCCCTACTCCACCTGCATTCCTTTTTTAGTTTTTTTTTTTCCCCTAGAGTTATTTGCGCTTTTTCTTTAATTTGTGTGTGTACGTGTGTATGTTGTGTGTGTCCAAGTGAGTGTGTCCATCTATGTTTGCAGATACGTGTACTCCCAGGCACATGTGACACATCCAGAAGAGGATGCTGGGTATTCTGTTGCTTCACTCTTTGCCTTCTACGCTAGAGAAAGGCTCTCACAGAACCTGGAGCGAGGCCGCCAGTTACCAGCCCCAGTGAGCCTCCTGTCTCATTCCTACAGCTGAAGTTATACTGGAGTTCGTGACCACACCCAACTTTGTATGTGAGTGCTGGGGATTTGAACTCAAGTCCTCTCCTCAGTCTGAGCTGTCCTTAGTCAAGTGCTCTTCCGCTCTGAGAGATCTCCCTACCGCTTGTTTAATGTAACCTACCTACACCTCAGAGAACTCAGAGTACTGTTACATCTCAATAGCCTTATTTCAGAATATCTTGTATACCTGGAGTATACGCACCTTATATCACTAAATAAATATTTATTTAAAAATACCACAATATTCCATATTTATAGAGATTGAAATTTGTTTTGTTTTGTTTTGTTTTTTCATGACAGGGTTTCTCTGTGTAGCCCTGGCTGTCCTGGAACTCACTCTGTAGACCAGGCTGGCCTCAAACTCAGAAATCTGCCTGCCTCTGCCTCCCAAGTGCTGGGATTAAAGGCGTGTGCCAACACTGTCCAGAGAAAATAATTTCTTAATATTGGAGGAGGGGCTCACAAAGCCCTATCCCTCGCTGAGGTCCTATTGGCTACTTATGGCTACTGGGGAGGAAGAGCCATTTTTCTTTGGGAATGTGGTCCATGGTACATTGTCCATGTTCCAATGGATGACCCTATGCCTGTGAGCATACAGGGAGACTAAGATGACTCCGTGGGTTATTAGAAAAAAGGGGGGGGTAGTGAGACATGAAGTTGGAGGGGAAGCAGTAGGGATGGATATGATTAAAATACATTGTATACTGAGCAGACCTTGGGCATAAGCTCTGCAGCCAGTCCCACAAAACCCAGAGGAAGCTCCACTCCCAGGCTCTCTGACACTCTCAGGATCAGAGGTGAGGAGGACCCAACATCTGTCCCAACACCTGGAGTAATTGGGACCTGAGGGAGCAGGCACACAGGAACTCCTCCAGCAGAGTGGCTGAGGAAGCTGCTGCACTCCCAGGTGCTCTAACAAGCCCAGGGTCACAGGATCCCAGAATCACAGGGTCACAGAGACTGCCTTACTCTGAGGAGTTCTGATACAACTAGGATTACAGGAAGGACTGACTCCGGTCAGAATTAGCAAGGGCAGGTAGCAATAGAGATAACCAGATGGTTCGGGGCAAGCGTAAGAAAATAAACAACACAAACCAAGGTTACTTGGCATCACCAGAACCCAATTCTCCCACCATAGCAAGTCCTGGACACACCATCACACTGGAAAAGCAAGATTCAGATCTAAAATCACTTATCATGATGATGATACATGACCTTAAGAAAGACATAAATAGTACCCTCAAAGAAATACAGGAGAACACAGGTAAACAGTTAGAAGCCCTTCAAGAGGAAACACAAAAATCCCTTAAAGAACTACAGGAAAACACGATCAAACAGGTGAAGAAAATGAGCAAAAACATCCAGAATCTAAAAATGGAAATAGAAACAATAAAGAAATCAAAAAGAGAGACAACCCTGGTGATACAAAACCTAGGAAAGAAATCAGGAGTCATAGATGCAAACATCACCAACAGAATACAAGAGATAGAAGAGAGAATCTCAGGGGCAGAAGACACCATAGAAAACATTGACACGACAGTCAAAGAAAATACGAAAAGCAAAACGCTCCTAACCCAAAAGATCCAAGAAATCCAGGACGCAATGAGAAGACCAAACCTAAGGATAATAGGTATAGAAGAGAGTGAAGACTCCCAATGTAATGGGCCAGTAAATATCTTTAACAAAATTATAGAAGAAAACTTCCCTAACGTAAAGAAAGAGATGCCCATGAACATACAAGAAGCCTACAGAACTCCAAGTAGACTAGACCAGAAAAGAAATTCCTCCCACCACATAATAGTAAAAACATCAAATGCACTAAACAAAGAAAGAATTTTAAAAGCAGTAAGGGAAAAAAGGTCAAGTAACATGTAAAGGCAGGCCTATCAGAATTACAGCGGACTTTTCACCAGAGACTATGAAAGCTAGAAGATCCTGGGCAGATGTCATACAGACCCTACCAGAACACAAATGCCAGCCCAGGCTACTATACCCAGCAAAACTCTCAATTATCATAGATGGAGAAAACAAAATATTCCATGACAAAACAAAATTTACACAATATCTTTCCACAAATCCAAACCTACAAAGGATAATAGATGGAAAACATCAACATAAGGAGCAAAACTACACCCTAGAAGAAGCAAGAAAGTAATCTTTCAACAAATCCACACAAATCTAATTCCACCAATTACAACAAAGACAACAGGAAGTGACAATTACTTTTTCTTAAAATCTTAATATGAAAATTAAGATTACCAACAAATCCTAATTGATTGAAATCCAATAATATGAGGAATTAGAAATTTGTTGATTTTCATCTAATGGTCTCTCTAATTTGGTAATTGGAGAAGTAGGTCCAATATTGTACAATCTATATATACTTTCAGCTCATCTGTGACAGTGTCTGGCTGTGTACAACATAAGGGTCTTGAAATCTTGCTTCTCCTATCTCAGCCTCTCTATTAGTAGTATTGTTTATTTCATGTTTTTACACTATATTATGGTTTTCAGAACAGCTTATATATTTCAAAAGTATTTATATATCCAAGGGAGACATAGACAATTAACTTGGGAGGTGCCTTGTAGGAAAGAGAACAACAAAGAGTGAGACTGAATGCTTTGCTTGACATTTGTAGCTCTTGTATCAAGTTTGAAGAAGAGGACTTTACAAGTTACTCTTTCTCTGAGATGAATGCTTTTCCAAATTATCACAGCCAATGAACCAAATTCTTACCCTCACCTAATGTCTGTGCCACCCTCCAAGCAGAACCATTGTTCATTGAAACAGTTGGTGAATGACTTTATGGATAGACCATCTTAATA
>JADRCD010230306.1:7942-23114 GCA_019843815.1 Montemys delectorum
AACGGGCGTGTTTAAAAGGTGATAATTCATTTGACAGCTGGAGAAACTGGGATCATTAAAAGAAGACATAATTAACATTATTTTTAATGCAACCTGGCTCTTCTCTAAGATTTCCAAACACAGGCAATGTTCTCCTGTGTTTGGCTGCATCCTGTGTTTACTACATGTGAGAAGTTACAATCGGTTTATTCTTTTTAGTCAATAAAACACCCAGAGGTGTTCTCATCTTGTCCCACTCTAAGTCTTGGGG
This sequence comes from Montemys delectorum, assembly GCA_019843815.1. Lineage (NCBI taxonomy): Eukaryota > Metazoa > Chordata > Mammalia > Rodentia > Muridae > Montemys > Montemys delectorum. The sequence continues at coordinate 8,193 of JADRCD010230306.1, forward strand.
ACAAAATTATAATTAAAAAAAAAAAGCATCACGTGCACTTCTCTATCTTGTATAGAATAGATATAAAAACAAGGGAGGGAGGAAAGAAAGGGGAGAAATAGGAGTTACACAATTGGAAGAACAAGAGTAATAAGAGATGGAAAATATTTAAAGTAAGAACCTGTATAGAGAGGTAGATCATAAAAAAAAATCAAATAAAACACTTAAGAAAATGCAAAGGGCATTGAAATCTGCATGTTCTCATATGCATACAGGTAAGGTTTTTTAAAATAATTTTTCTAAACTCAAGTAGCCTAGTAATAAGTCCTCTCTCCAGTTTCCCTAATGTCAGCAAAAAATTTTAATCTTGTTACTTGAAGGTTATCTGTCTCTTCAGTTTAAATCACAGACTCTTGTCTGGTTAATTTAGATACCTCATGATTCTTTTTTCTTTTTTCTTAGTCCACTCTCTTCTCTAAGAGTGTTTCTTAGAGAAAAAACTCTCTTCTCTAAGAAGAGAGTTATATGGTGCACAGGTGCAGGCATTTACTACCTTTAGCATTCTGGATATTTCCTGTTTCTCTTGACATACAGGTGTTTTCTCCTGTCTGGATGGCAGCCTTAGCATTGACATCTCAGCGTCTCAGCAGCAGACAAAGCAATAAACTTGCAGATGGCATACTTCTGAGAAGGCAGTTAGTCTTTGTTGTGTGGAAGCGACACTTATTATAGAGATAGAGAGGGATTCTAGGTTCCTGAGTAGCTAATATAGGAGATGGGAGAGGGTCACAGATCACACCCAAACAAGATCACAAAGACCTTTAAAAGTGGAACCAGGAGGCAGAAGTCTCAAGGACATGTGACAATTGTAGAATTGTAGTAGAATCAAAATTGTTGTCTTTTTGGCATTTAATGTGGGAGAGGTTGGTCATCAACAAATGGATCAGGAGTAACTGAGGAGAAGAAAAGTATTGTGCTCTTTCAGAAAGGATGTGATCCTACAAATTTTGGATTTCAGCCAAACAAGGCCATTGTCACATCCATATCCACTCACTAATGTCACCTTCAAACCCACTCACCCAGAAAATTCTGTGTAATAATATAGTCAATAAGCCACAAGCAACTAGGGAAAGAACCCCAGCACTATTTTTGTCCAAATGAGCCATGACCCCCTTTCAATGTTCCTACTCTGTAGACAAGTGTTCTTCTGGAATTCCAAAAGAAAACAAGTAGAGTCCTTGACTTCTTTCAGACTTTATTGTAAAGTAAGACTGTAAATGCCTGCTTCCAAAGTTGGAAAAAACTCATAGGTTCCTACTCTATGGCACATCTCAAAGAGTGAGGCTTTGTAAAAGCCCTTCATCTTTGTGTGCCTTGCTACCACAGCCCTACCCAACACCAACTAAGTCTTTTCTCTTCACTGTGGAATCAGATTTCAGCATGAGATTTGTCTTTCATCTTTCCTATTAGGTGATTTGCAGTGAGACTTTGATTTTAATTAGCCCACCTTTTGGATGGAGGTGTGTGTGTGTGTGTGTGTGTGTGTGTGTGTGTGTGTGTACATATATTCCCAACAATGTGTGACTCTTCTAAGAAAAGCCTCTTACTGTCAAGTGTTACTTGGCTCTTGAAATAAATTTTGGAAAATACGGTACTGTTTCCTTTTTTCTCATTTGGATTTCCCACTCCCCACTCCACCCTCAGAGTCAATAATTGCCTAAGCACTGATAGATTGTACACTACGACATGAAACTCTAAGCTTTGCCAAGATCAAAAGCCACAATCCTATTTTAAAAGATGCTGCCAAGTAAAAGATAGAAAGAAGCACCATGGCAAAAGAATGTAGAAGAAATGGGGAGAAAGGATGAAGCAAGAACTACACCTGTGCCCTCTGGAGAAAGTGAACAGCAAATGCTTTTCTGAAGTTTTTTAGCTGAGTTGCCCTCCAAGAATGATGAGCCACTTGCCCAGCCTTAGGCTATTTATATTTTTTACAGATGTGGTTTCCTGCCCCGTATGATTTTCTTCACTCTGTCTCCTCGTTCCTGAAAAATTCTTTTTCATTTTCCGTAGAGAGACATATTCCCCAAGAATCCATTCTCTCCAATTCTTGCAAGCAAATACCTTTCCATGTTTGGCCACCTGGCAAGCTGAGCCAGCAGCCCACAGGTGGTGCTCAGCACTAACCACTGAGTTCCTCAACACTTTGCTGACAGCTACTTCATTTGCTTTCCCCATGCCTTCTAAATTCTTTTGCCATTGTGCTTTTTTCTTTCTTTACATGGCAGCATCTTTTTAAATAGGATCATAGGTCTTAATATTGGCAAGCCTTAGATTTCCATGCCATAACGTAGAATCTATTGATGCTTAGGAAATTATTACCTCTGAAGGTGGAGTGGGGAGTGGGAAATCCAAATGAGAAAAAAGAAAATAGTTACTCTTCAGACCATAGAATTTTACTAAAAGTGAAGCGTTATCCTTCGGGATAACTAGGAAATCATAGATGCTACCATTTTTTATCTTCTCTGATCATTTTGGTAAGCAACTTAACATTTCACAGATAGTAATAGCCAGTATCTTTTTCTGCCAATATAGGCTTCACAGCCTCAGCTCTACTCCAGTTTTCCCAGTACAAGACTTCAAGGAAAACAAGTATATAATGTCAAAAAGCAGAGCCAAGCCAACCTAGGCTCATATCACCCCAAGGTTACTGTGGAATGGGAGTAACCCAATCTAATTTCTTCTGATAGAGAATTTTACAAGATTATTTTTCCATAATTTTTTTTGCAGATCAACTGCAGTAATCTTAAATTAGGTATTAAATAACCTTTTGCATTTTGAGATTATAATTATATAATTTCTTTAGCCTCCCTTCCACCACCATAGCACCCCCTTTAAATCTTCCCATGTACGTTGCCACTTGCTTTCTTTCAAATTCAGTGTTGTCTTTGTAAAGTGGTGGTGGTGGTGGTGGCGGCGGCGGCGGCGGCGGCGGCAGCGGTGGCGACGGCAGCGGTTGGCAGTGGTGCTGGCTGCTGGTGGTGATACTGGTGGAATATTACCTATATGCTATTGTTTATGGGCTGAGTATTTGGTTTTGGATAAACAATTAGTACACTCTTCCTGGGGAATATTATTTCTACTGTTCTCAGTATTTCAAACTCTCCTGTAGATCTTTGTCTAGGGTTGAGGCCGAGTGAGCTTTCCAAGTGAGCATGTCTATCAGTGTTGGCTTTGTTCTGGTCATCTTTACACAACCATGTTGATGAGATATCATGGGTATAGTTTCTGACATTTTAGGAAACAGAAATTCATAGCAAGCTCCCTTTATCTTTGTCTCTTAAAACCTTTCTACCCACGGCAACTGGAATGGTCATTGAGCCTTTGATAAAGAAGTTATGCTGTAGATTTGTCAGTTAGAAGTTATCACTTTTGGGGGTGGGGGTGGTTGGTTTTTTGAGACAGGGCTTCTCTGTGTAGCCCTAGCTATCCTGGAACTCACTCTGTAGACCTGGCTGGCCTTGAACTCAGATCATCCTGCCTCTGCCTTCCAAGTGCTCGTATTAAAGGCATGCACCACCACCGTCTGGCATTTGTTTTTAAACCAAATATATATACATACATATGTATATATTCTTCTTCTTCCTCTCCTTCTCACTCGCATGCCTACTCTTGCTCCTACATTCTTACAAATTTACATAAACTCTGAAACCTTTTATAACCTATCATCCCTGCCATCCCCACCATTCCTGCCATCCCTTTTCTTCTTCTCTTATCTAGTTAACTACCCAGAGATTTTTCCATATCTCACATTAGCCTTCTTCTCTGAAACATTCCTTTTTCCTCTCCTTTCCCTGCTGTTTCTTCTTTAACTGTGCTGTTGTTTCTAACATTTGTTTTGCACAGTGAGACAAAGGATTGGAGGCATACATTTCAAGATATGTAGTCTGGACTTTATTCTTAAGGTATTCCTGCAATGAAACCTAGGGGCTGAAGAGATAACTCAGTGAGTAAAGTACTTGCGTGAAAGAATGAGGACCAGAAACCCAGAATTCATATAAAGCCAGGCAAGAGCCAGGGCACCTCTTGATGTATCACTCAGGAATCAGAGACAGGGGATGTAGGGAGCAAGATGATGAGTTAGACTGTGTAGAATCTACAAGCTTCAGGTTCAATAAGAGACCTTGCCTCAAAAAAAGATAGTAGAGAAAGCTTGAAGAAGATATCAGCTGATAACTTAGGGTTTCACTTGCATGTTCATTCATTCAAAATACACACACCTTAGGCAAATGTTCCACAAACATACACACAGAGAACATGCAAGCACCATACAAACTCATATCTACCAAGATGTAACTTGAAGAGGGATCTGATGATATATGAGATTTTTTAACAAATAAAAATATTTAGATGATGGTGTCATACCGCGTGCATTAAAACAGTAGTAGTGAATTTCTCTCCAAGACCTCGGCCTTCCCCAAACAAACATGGTTTTTGACTAGGATTATGGTACCAGGCATGAATTTCCTATTAAGATAACCTAAAATCCAAGCAATGAGCATTTGTAACAGTCATACTAAAGTTGAAATAATGGGCAAAACTTGTCTGGCAGTTTGATATTATAGCACGCAAGCACTACAGCTGGGTGAAAGCATTGGCAAGTTTTCTCTCCCAGCAATCTATGCAGCACCATCTGTCTCTACATAGACAACTAGACAGTGAGGATAGCTGGTAGGATTATCAACTGGACTGAGATCTTAATGGAATTTAGGAGACAGGGACCACTCTCAAGTAGGGATGATCATTGCAAAATGAGAAGTTTCAATTTAAACTGAGTTAGAGGATGTAGTAGGCACAATCTTCTCTGTTCCACCATGATAACAACAGCAAAGCAGCAAGAGCATATGAGCATAGTGCTTACTTGTGACTGTGCGACATTCTTGGTAAGAACAAATGCTCCTAGGACTGGAGGAGGAACATATGGTAGCAATGCTAGCAATGCTGGAGATTATACACATGCATTTTACAAATCAAAACATGAGAGAGAGTGAGAGAGAGAGAGAGAGAGAGAGAGAGAGAGAGAGAGAGAGAGAGAAAGAGAGAGAGAGAGAGGAGACAGAGACAGTGACAGAGAGACAGAGAGACAGAGAGACAAACAGAGAGAATTCCTTGAAAGTTCTAGAATAGGGATTTTATAGATCAATTCAATGTCCTGAATAACTTATTGTGGCAAAAGAACATGAGATATAGAGGTTATCTTTCAAGAATGCCATAGAGGGCTGGAGAGATGACTCAGAGGTTAAGATCATTGGCTGCTCATTCAGAGGTCCAGAGTTCAATTCCCAGCAACCACATGGTGGCACATAACCATCTATTATGAGATCTGGTACCTTCTTCTGGCCTTCAGGCATACATGCAGGCAGATCACTCAAACATAATAAATAAATAATCTTTTTTTTTTTTAAAGTGCCAAACAAATAGTAGCTGATGTAACTATTTTGGTCACGCTATTGGATAAGTGTGTTGTAGCTTCAGAAACTAGAGTCTTGTAGACATTTTAATAGGAAAATAGGAAACAGCCATTTTACCTATTGAATAATGAAATAGAAGCTTCTAGAGATATCCTAGAAAGGCTGCCTGTGGCCTGCAGAAGACAAGATTTTAGGGCCACAGTCTACATATGGTACAGGAGATTTATCTCCCAAACACCTCTACTATGCATGAGTTCAAGTAATAGTAGTGATAGATATATGTATGTGTATGTGTATGCATATCTGTAGATAATAAATTTAGTAGCATACTTTGTGCTTCCAAGAGTGGATAACAGACAAGAACATCATAAACTCCTAATATAGAAAGATTTGCAACCTGTGTGAAGAAGAATGAATTGGTCAGTCTGCAGGTCTTGAGTAGGAAAGAACTAATAAGCTAACCAGGTCCCTCCTGTAGTCATTAAAAATGTTCTCTATAACCTATAACCATTACATGCATGTGCAATCTATTACCTGAGAAATCACATTTATAGGAGGTATGATCACTCTTAATATTTGCTTAGGTATGTATGTTCCAAGTGGAAAGTTTTTTTATATGAATACTGGTTATGGTAGAATATAACCTTCTTTTCTGACCAGTGAGATCCAATTGAACATATTCCTACTCAACTTTCCATTATGAAAGTCAGATGGATAAGCATAATTTAACTATGGTGAATATTCCACCTCAGAATTATATAAGAATTGTAAGTAAGCATCCTTGTTTATGCATTTTTCACAGGTATTAAACATTGGCCAATAGGTATGTCAGTGATTTCTGACATTTAACAATATTATAGTCTATTATAAATTCTGGCTTTATACATCTTTGTTAAGTGGATAAACAAAGAAGGAGGAGGACACATTTGAAAGAACATTGAGTCTTCAAAGAGTTTTTAGGAGAAAAAACTGACTTTTGGGACATGTGTCTGTCTAAGAGACAGCTTAGACAAGTAAAGAACACAAGAATTAAGAGAACTGAAAATGACTTGAAAACAGATGTGAATGGGTTCAGGAAATGAAGACTCATAGTGGCAGATGGATCTGAAAAACCCATCAGTATCATCAGTGGAAGTAAAGGCAAATGGATGAAGTAAAAATTAGAAGCCCTCTTCATCATGATGTTGCTAGACAAAAGCCTGCTCCTTGATAGTTACCTTTCACAGTAAAGTTAAATGAACAACTTTTAAGGAAAGCTAACAAAAGATCACATTATAAGTTTTGTGTTTCAGACTCAATAGTAACAATGGAGCCTGATGTAGTTTAAAATCTTGTGAGTTATCATCTCCAGTGAGTAATTTACCTTTTTTCTAGTGAACTACCCTGAAGAACATCTCTAGAGATGAGTGACTGGCCTGCAGCCACTCCCTATGGAAACACACCTCTGCTTTTCTGGTGCTTCCATCAGGACCAATTCTTCCTTTTATTCATTTGCTATTTCTAAACTTTTTGAAGAAAATGGTAACTGGGTTTCATTATGTATTGTTGATAAGGAAACATTGTAGCACTGGTTTTATACAGTTGAATACAGTGAGAGTAAGATAGCTGATTTCACTTGTAAATATTTAAGAGAGTTCTTTCCTTCTCTCATAAACTCCTGTACCTTTATAGTGGGAGTTCAATGAGATAAGTTGTGAAGTTTTTACCATGTATCTCCTATAGAGACAGTGACTTAAATACTATCTCCATATTCCAGTTGCAGTACATGAAAGAATAGACCCTGATCTCTTCATATAAAGTGGCAACAGCATTGTCTATGTGACAATGTTACTATAATGATTAAATGAGATACATGAGCAGAATAATCCAGGAAATATGACAAAACCCATCCATGTATGGTAATGATTACGTGTTGACAATGCAAATGATTCATAAGGTCATGGGATAATATGTTACAAGAGCATTCCCACTTACATCTGACAGTCTTGACACTAAGCCTTTATATTCGCTCTAGAAAGTACTTCAATTTGATGAATGGATTATAATTTTTAAACAGGCCCTTCCTGTCACTGGACTCAGGTGAAGTTTTATGAGAGACGGTGACATACAGGGTTATAAGAAAATCTATAGTGTCTCCTGAGAATTAAATAGATTGATCATTTTGACCACGAAAAAATTTGACCATCACAACTACAGAACATTAAGACATGGAAATTCAAGATTAAAAGCCAAGGGGATCATAAAAGCCAGTGTCTCTGAATGTTTTAGAGATGATCCACTTAGCTAAGGAATATGGACCTTCCTAAGGGTTCTGAGGTACAGTAACTCATTACCTGCTCCTCATACATGGCAGGAAATAGTGACAGAAAAGAGGTATAACTCCAAGTGTTTCAAAGGCTCTGAGTGCTAATAACCTATGGTGACAACTTCTAACTTTGGGAGCTGCTACTCACAGCTCACTAATGGAATTCCGCACTATCACTTTACTCATTCTAACCCATTCTTCACATAGCATCCAGAGAGAATAGCCTTTTAAAAATATGACTGGATCATGCTATTCTCTTGCTTGAAATCATCCAATGAACTTCCATTGTGCTTTGAAGTAAATCCAAAACCATTAGACTGGCCTTCAAGTCCCAGTATGATCTGTGGCTACTAACCTCTGCAGTCTGGTCTCAGACCTCACAGCCTTATCTCTGCCCTCCAGACATCGACCACTCTTTCAGAGCTGGTGACTCAATTCTCTCCTTCCCCCTTAGAAACTCTCAGCCTTTGTACACAAGGTTCCTAAGTCCTGGACTGCTTTGTTGGCCTTTTTGTGTGGCTGGCTCTTGCTTATTCTTTGGATCTCAGTTTAAATGTCATCCTCCTATTGAGCCATAGTTGACAGTACTCCCTGGGCATTCAGCATCCCTGCTTCCTTGCTACACAAAATCTCAGATTTTTAAGGCTTTAAAAAGATGTGTTTATGTGGTTTTTAACCCTCTTATGGCAGGTTTATAAGAAAAGGACTTGATCTGTTTTGCCTGTTACTGTCTGCCCATGAGTATTTCAGCATCTCCCACTAAATAGATAATCTATAAAGAAATACTCCTTTAACAATATCCCTTCAATAATAGAGTGGATGTGTACTCAACACTTCTCGTAGACCAAGTCCTGAAATGAGATCTCCTTTGCCTGTGGTTTTTTTCTCATCTATCCTTTTTACTGTTTCTGGAGACGTCTAATATTACACCTATTCACAGATGGAGAGGCTGAGACAAAGATGCTTATTATTTATCCAAGGCTCCTGGCAAGAGAAGACAAAGTGATGGTTAAAATGACCATGCATGAGAGAAGGCAGGGAGCCTCTAACATCTCACTGGCTGTCCTCAGGAGTATCTGAGACTTTGCTTTTGAAACAGTCAAGCCTCAGTCATTCTATAAAACTGTCAGCTCAGTCTGAAGTGATGCCTCTTTCATGGTTGCTGTCAGTCTGAATGGTCTTCAAAGGGAGAATTTATCACAAGACTTGGGTTATTGACTATTTAGTTGTTGTCCTATACCAAATCAAAAATTCTTCACAGTCAGACTATCTTACTCACTTTTTCCTTTATTTGTTCTCTTCAAAATAAGTAAATTCTGTGTGTATGTTCTGTTCCATTTTTGCTGCATATCCTAGAAATATACCAACAGACATGACTTATAGTGCCTCTAATTTATAGGACAGGAGAAAGATAATAAATGTGCAAATAATTTTAAAAATACAAAGTGATTTTAGGTAGTGATAAATTTTATGAGAAAATAAAGCAGGCTAAAGGGATAAGCTAGAGTCTAGCCCAAAGGATCTATCTTAGACATGGCAGTCAGGAAGTGCCTTGCTAGTTTTCTGAAGTTGTTTATCAGATTTAGGAGCTCTCTGGTGGAATTTTTGGGGTCACTTAAGTATACTATCATATCATCAGCAAATATGATAATTTGACTTCTTCCTTTCCAATTCGTATCCCTTTCATCTTCTTTTGTTGTCTAATTGCTCTGGCTAGGACTTCAAGTACAATATTGAATAGGTAGGGAGAGAGTGGGCAGCCTTGTTTAGTCCCTGATTTTAGTGGCATTGCTTCAAGTTTCTCTCCATTTAGTTTGATGTTGGCTACTGGTTTTCTGTATATTGCTTTTACTATGTTTAAGTATGGGCCTTGAATTCCTGATCTTTCCAAGACTTTTATCATGAAGGGATGTTGGATTTTGTCAAATGCTTTCTCAGCATCTAATGAGATGATCATATGTTTTTTTTTCTTTGAGTTTGTTTATGTAGTGAATTACATTGATGAATTTCCATATATTGAAACATCCCTGCACCCCTGGGATGAAGCCTACTTGATCATGATGGATGATCATTTTGATGTGTTCTTGGATTTGGTTTGCAAGAATTTTATTGAGTATTTTTGCATCTATATTTATATAGTATACATTCTCTGATAAGGGATATTAGTCCAGAAGATAAGAATACACAAAGTACAATCCACAAACCACAAGAAACTCAAGGAAAAGAAAGACCAAAGTGTGGATACTTTGTTCCTTCTTAAGAAGGGGAACAAAATGCCCATGGAAGGAGTTGAAGAGACAAACTATGGAGCAAAGACTGAAGAAAGGACAATTCAGAGACTGCTCCACCTGGAAATCCTTCCCATATTCAATCATCAAATCCATACACTATTGTGGATGCCAGAAAGTGCTGGCTGACAGGAGCCCAATATAGCTGTCTCCTGAGAGGCTCTGACAGTACCCGACTAATACAGAACTAGAGGCTCATAGCCATCCATTGGACTGAGTACAGGGTCCCCAATGAAGGAGCTAGAGAAAGAACCCAAGGAGCTGAAGGGCTTGAAGCCCCTTAGGATGAACAGCAATATGAACTACCTAGTACCCTCAGAGCTCCCAGGGACTAAACCACCAACCAAAGAGTACACATGGTGGGACTAATGGCTTCAGCAGCATATGTATAGCAGAGGATGGCCAAGTTGGTCATCAATGGGAGGAGAGGCCCTTGACCCTGTGAAGGTTCTATTCCAGGGGAATAGGAATGTGTAGTGTAATGCCAGGGCCAGTAAGCAGGAGAGGGTGGGGTGGTAAGCAACAGGAGGGAGGAGGGAACAGGGGTTTGTTTTTGTTTTTGTTTATTTTATTTTATTTTATTTTGAAGCTGAACCTGGAAAAGGAGATATTGTATGACATGTAAATAAAGAAAACATCTAATAAAATAAAAAAAAAAAGAGAAGTGCCTTGCATGGAGAAGGTATTTGAAAAAAAGAAGCCAAAATAAGATCTGGTATTTCAAAGCATAGGTAGGGGTCTGAACTGGGAATGAAATAGACTTCTTTACAGAACAGAAGGCAGTTGTATTGTACCTAGGTTGTATGCTAGCCAGATCTGTTCAGCTTCACTTGTGTACGGATTACTACAACGTAATATACTTTGTACTATGCACCATTGGTAGGTTTTGCAAACTTCAGCCCATGTGCTATTGAACCCTATGTACACATGCATTCTTTCACAATAGGTACTGGACTTTCCAGGAAGACGTCATCTTCAAGCAAGCCCAGTTAACAGTGACAGTAGATAGCACAAAAATCTACTATACTGTACAGATTCAGGTATAACTACTAAGTGTTTAGGAGGTCAGTGTTACATAATTCAGTAGTTAATGAGGATCAATGTCATGCAGAGAAGACACAGGTCTATTAGAGACAGAACCCAGAGGGAGCTAGAAGACATGTTGTTCACACTTAAGTTTTTGGTTTCCAGAATAAATTTCCTAGAATCTGGAAAAGAGAAATTTGGACAGGATCTTCGCATTGTCAGAAGTTCTGTAATCAGTTTGGGAATAAATCAGACTGTTCATCCCCCACCTTATTCCATGTCTGTCTTCCATTTGCAGCCTTGCAATAGTAACCTCACAGTAAACTCCTATCTAAAAGAAGGTCTCTCTAATTCTGTTCTCAAAGGAGTTGGAACCAATCCAGACAGTCTTGAGTTTATGAATGGTGCAAGAGATGAGATGAAGCTAAAGAGGTGAACAGGTTGATTCTTGAGGACTGTGCAGATCAGAACAAGGGCTCTGGACTTAGACCTATAGCAAAACCTGGCATGGTCTTGTTTATAGCATTTGAAAAACCACTTTTATTGTCCTATGCCCAGCTATTTGCCATTAACAGTCCTTGAAGTGCATCAGGCAGTTGATGAATGTCTATCGATAGATTACACAGATGCATGTTGCCCTGAGACAATTCTCTCTACATGTCTAAACCTAGCAATTTATCTCCTATGTGGGCAAGCTGTTGATAAGTGTTTTCTGTAGACTTAAGTAACATATATGCATTTTTAAAATTTCACCACTGGCTTTTTTCTTAATCCCATAAACTTCTTTTCTTCCCATGACTCTCTTTTTCTTGCCTCGGGCAGCTTTTTTTATTGAGTTTGGGTTAAGAGCCTACAGTTAACTATGATTTAAGAAGTGATTTAGTGAGATTTAGCATTTTTTGAAATTATTCTGTAGCTGAGTTGAAAAAGAGGAATGTTCTTTTTGTCAAAGTAATTAAACTTGGACTCTTTTACAGGGTAGTTTCTTATATTATCTCTGCCCACAAGCACTACAGAATAAAAATCATTGCCATTTAAAAAGGAAGAGCTGAGAATTTAAACCTTTCCATCTAAAATTTGCCAGTTTTTCTCCATTGAAGATTTTTATGCCTTTTGAAATTGTCAATCTAAAGCCAGAGTGTTAATAATCTCTGCATGCCAGAGTTCAGCACTGAACTGGAAGGAGCACTTAAAGGCTGTCAGAGAGTGGAACTCAGCCAGGGCATTGTTATTCCTTTCCTACAACACAAAACAAGTACTATATTCTCATATCCTTGCTGAGGTCAATTATAAACTTTTTCTTGAGACAGGGCTTCTCTGTGTAGCCCTGGCTGTCCTGGAACTCACTCTGTAGACCAGACTGGCCTCAGACTCAGAAATCTGCCTGTTTCTGCCTCCCAAGTGCTGGGTTTAAAGGCATGTGCCACCACTGCCCAGCTACTATAAACTTTAAGAGAGACAACATTCCTGGCTAAAACAGACAAAATGATCCATTTTGTAATTATTTTATGATTATGCTCCTTAGCCTATTACTCAAAAGATCTTGCATAATTTTAAGATGCTTTTCTCCATATTTCCCTTCAACTGCCTAAAAAACCTTCTCACCTCCTCTGTAATATTGCTAAATGAAGATGATCACTCTAAAGTGAATGACAGGAGGATCTGTAGTGACTGAGAGCACAGTCCTTTCACCAAAACATATATATATATAGGCATATGTGTATGTGTATATGTGTATGTGTATGTGCACACGTGCAAGTATGTGCATGTGTATATGTATGTATGTGTATATATATATGTCTGTGTGTATTGTGCATGTATGAACATACATATATATGTGTACGTATATATATCTGTGTATATGTATATATATATATGTATATATGTCTGTGTGTATATATGTGTGTGCATGTGCATATACATGTACATATATATACACATACATACATAGAGAAAAATGCAGACAGGACTGGGGGTGAGATGGATCAAAATTAGAATGGACTGTTATCCAGTCATGAGTCACTGTGAGGCATCCAGGTCTTATTTGGATCAGACACTGAATTACTGGTTCTTTTACTTGTTGGGCTTAATTTAATTTAGAAATAATCTCTAATTATTGTACTAATTGAGCAAGTTTACTTCTGCTTTGTTAAAGGCCCAATGCCCCTCACAGAACTGCTGTGCTGCCTGAATCCTGCTACCTATACACATCCTCTTCTGCTTGTGAGGAGAGGTCCTCCTGGCAGTCTTCTAGTCCTGATGTATCATCTCAGGGTGTATCTGGAAGTCTTTCATAGAAAATGTAGTAAAATTTAATACTATACACACAAACACACACACACATACATATATATTATACATATACATATACATATACATATACATATACATATATTTAAAAGATTCCCTCATTGAAAATTTTCGAATGTGCTACACTAAACAATGTAACATGACTTCTTACTTTTACAGTTGTAGAACCCGTGTTGTGGAGATAACGTGAGTAAGTGAACTAGGTTGTTTTCTCAGAGGGAACATCAAGATGGAAAGGCAATAGAGTTGGGAGTTCAGAAGATGACTCTCCATTTCTTTCCTTTGCCCAGATGCTGAGGGTTGGCAAAGCAAAAGCAGATGGGCACCCCAAAATTGCTCCAAAGAAAGATGGCAATAACTTGGTTCCTCCTGCCCCTCTGGACAGCGATGGGGAGAGTGACAATTCTGACCTTGTTCATGTGCCCGGTTTCCAAAATTCCTTCAGCCAAGCTACTGAAGCAGCCTACATGAAATTGGACACACCAGCTGCTTCAGACCCACTCTCTGAAGACAGAGGAGGGAAGAAAAGGAAGAGACAGAAGCAGAAGCTGCTGTTCAGCACCTCGGTTGTCCACATCAAGTGACACCACCTGTGCAGGCTCCTTCTCCATTGGATTTCTTCTGTGCTTTTCTCTTGCTGATGTCATTTTTAAGCATTTGAGTTTGAACAGATTGATTAGCTTGGGAGGGGGAGGGGCTTTCCACAAAGTGAGGGGGAACCAAGAAAAATTTAAATACAGTGTATTTTCCAGCTTTCCCTCTTTACACCAAAATAAAGTATTGACACTCACCTGAAAAAAAAATGGATGACTTCCATTTGAATACAAAGCAAGTTTAATTATCCATATAAGGCCTTCACAAGATCAGGAGTACTAATATTCTGCATAAGAGTGGGAGGAGTTATCAAACCCCAGCCAATCATTCTCATAACAGCTTTTAATCTTTCCCCAAATACACTTAGTCTTGGGAGGTAAAATGGTACACAAGAAGTACAAAAATGACTGCGAATAGGGACAATAGGGATTAGTATTTAGGAATGTTATCAGACATACTTTGATGTCAATTTATAGTGATGTTGCTATAGAGCAGTCTCTTAACCATCCTTAAACAACCCTTCATCCATTGTTCTGTGATTATTGGTTCATCAAGCTGGAATTGCATGGAGCTGTTTCATTCATCTGGCACTGAGATCCTACTGGTTGCAATTACATATTTGTTGATGACTTGTGGTAGCTATTCTTGGTCTCAACCTTGCTACATCTGGAATTAACTAAAACCCAAGAATCTGGGTACATTTGTGTGGGCTTTTCTTACTTAAATAATTTGAAGTGAGAAGATTCACCTTAAGCTAGATATTTTGAAGTGGGAAGATCAACCTTTAATGTGGGCCACTTCTGCTACTAGATGCCTATTTAAAGGAAATGGAAGAAAAAAATCTCTTTACTTTTTGCCTGCTTTTCTTAACTCTCTCTGGCAAGTCCATTCCTTGATTGGCATTAGAGTCTACTTCAGAATTCTAGTGTATACTGAAGAGCATCTGAGA
>JADRCD010230310.1:0-11801 GCA_019843815.1 Montemys delectorum
AGCTGTGGTTTTTTTGGTTGGTTGGTTGGTTGGTAGGTTGGTTGGTTGGTTGGCTGGCTGGCTGGTTGGTTTGGGTTTGTTTGTTTGTTTGTTTGTTTGTGCATTCTGGGACATGAACTCAGGTCCTGTGCCTTTCAAGGGAGCACTTTACTGACACCTTTCTCCCCACCCATAACTCTCCAGTCTCGTCTTCCCATACCCGGGTTTTGTTGTGTTTACTCCCTTCACCTACTGATTCTTTAAAAATTAAATGTTATTATGTTATCTCCTGTTTGGACTTGCTTGACATTCACTCAGCTGCCCTCAGAAGACAGGGGAAGCCTTTCCATGTGATCCACAGCCCATCCCTCTCCCCCGATTCTGTATCTTCTTCAACCTCAGCTCTCTATAACCCACCCAAATCCCCATGCTCCAGCAGCATCAGGATACTCATAATCTTCCTCAAATGCTTTTATTTCTCCCAGGTGTTATTCATGCCAGGAGCCCTGACAGGAATTCCCATCCCTGGCATTTTTGTTCCTATTTTTGTTCCTATTTTTCATTGCATGGACTTGTTTATTTAGGGAACACAGTATACACATGGCGATCAGAAGACAATTTGTCAGAACTGGTTCTCTCTGCCATGCGGGTCCTGGGGATTGTGCTCAGGTCACCAGGCTTGTCAACAGGTGCCTTTCTTTACTGGATGAAGCAACTCATACCTCTCATAACCTCTGTTTTCAAAAGGAAATATTTTAATGGCATATGGAACAGAAGGAAAATGAATGGGTCCTTTGTAGACAGCTTGATCCATTTTTACTCAATTGGTAGACACAAGTAGCCTCCATATAAATCAAGAGAATATTACTGATACCCCTTCATAGATCCCACCCAGAAACAGCCAATATTTTAGTATTGTTACAGTTTGGTAAGTCTGCCAAGTTTTGAAGTTTAAGTTGAGTCAAACAGTACACAACTTTTTATCTAGCTTCTTTTACTTAATATTATTTTGTGAGACTCATCCATATTGATGCCTAGGGAGCCAATTTCTTTGACTTTCTTATAACGCAGTTCACTGTACAGATACACCAACGTTTGCTGAACCAATCCAGTGCTAATCTGTGGCTTGACTCTTTTCCTTAGAATGTAGCTTGTGTTAAACAATTTATCATGCTCAACACGAACTTCTACTATTCTCCAGCTTGCATTAGTTCTAGGAAAAGACGTCGCATGATTAAATTTAGGGATTTCACAGCTCTTTAAAAGTCCGGTGCAAAGAGCTTGTCCTTATCCTGAAAAGCCTCAGACACACACATGTCTGCAGACACAGTCCCAGAAGCTTCCCACGAAGCCACACGTCCTTGTTCTGAGTGTCCCCGTATTTCTTGCCTGCCTTGGTCAAAGTTTTTTTCTCTAAGTCAGGATGTTTCCCACTGCGCTCCTTGAAGACTGTCCATCTTTGGATGTCATAGTTGCGTCATAAGTTCCCAATTCAGCTACCAGGTTTTCAGTTAGAGGTTTTCTTTCTTTTTTTCCAAGACAGGGTTTCTCTGTGTAGCCCTGGCTGTCCTGGAACTCACTCTGTAGACCAGGCTGGCCTCAAACTCAGAAATCCGCCTGCCTCTGCCTCCCAAGTGTTGGGATCAAAGGCGTGTGCCACCACCGCCCGGCCCAGTTAGAGGTTTTCTGTTTGGGTTTTTAGTTTTTATTTTCTGTAGAGTCAGTTCTCTGGTAAAACTCCTCACTGGGCCAATACTCTCTCGAGAACATAGTTATTTAGAGATGGTGTTTCGTCAATCTTAAAGACCAGATCCCTGGCAGATCTATTCCTAGAGTCTGACTCTTCTGAACTTTGCTCCTCTTTCTTTGGAACCCCCGCTGATGTTTTATTAAAGCCTGTCATTTCCTTTAAAAGTTATTGGGAATCTCCATGATACTGTCTCTAGAGAGCATTTCCTTTTCTCTGTTAATCTGCTTGGCACTGATTCGGTCCACCTCAGGCTAGTCGGAGGCAGAGGGGACAGTTCGTTTCTGTGAAGCCTGCTCTCTGGCCAGCTGCCCTTTGTCTCTCGGATGATGTTCACTGGCCTCATTGAAAGCTTGGTGTCCTCTCCAGGGCCTTTCCTTTTGTGCAGAACTTGAAGTCCCCCAGTGTGTGGGGACTGTCAGGTTTTGGACTAGACTCTTAGACTCTTAGTGATCACCTTCCTGAGGACTTTTCGGACAGTCCCTGATGCTTGACAAATGCCTTCAGGGAAATGCGACATAAAATTCCAGATTCACTTCTCTGTCCCTTCCCTTTTGTTTACTGCTGGCTTTGTAAGTCTCGGTTACTTTAGTTTCTAATCCCTTCAAAGAGCAAGCTTTGCTTTCACCTAGGTAGCTAGCCCAGTCATTTCATTTGTGGTCCTAGCATTTCAGGTTATTCTTGATAGGAAAGTTAGTATGTAATAGATAGACATCCAGCCCCTTTGACACATTCTTGACTAGCAAGTTTCTACTTCGCCATTTAGATGTAGATGCCTCTTCTACAAAACCTGCCTTTAATATGGTGGGACTCCCTCCTCCTTGCTTGGTTCCCCTACAATCCCATAACATCCTTGTGTACTTCCCACACAGCAGGAAAGCCACTATTCATAATCTCTCCTTCTCTCTCTCTCTCTCTCTCTCTCTCTCTCTCTCTCTCTCTCTCTCTCACACACACACACACACACACACACACACTCACACACTCACACACACACACACACACTCACACATACAAATGGACGTTCAGTCCCTAAACACGTCCACGTGTACACAAACACACAAACTGAACCATGAAGATCTTGAAGCCTGAGGCTAGGGTTGTTTATTTCAGGAATTTCCAAGCCAGCACGCCACTCTGGCTAAATAACCACGCGCATTGGTAAGAACCCAGCTTGCTCTACATGGCCGCTCAGCAAAGGACAAAATATCTAACACATTGTGAAGATTTCCTTTTTTTTTATTCTGACTCTAGAAAATGACCAGCAAGATATGCAGCCCCACTCACACACCTCCACTCCAGTCTCTTAGGGGTTCTCCCAAGGGCCTCAAGAACGAGGTCACTAAAGCTCAGATGCTGTGTACCCTGTGCCTCCTGAGCAGCCAGCACATCCTCTTCCAGCTTCTGTCTCTCACACGGAGCATGGGGACCTAAGATACACCCTCCCGGATTGGCCTGAGTCTCCCCTCATGGTGAAACATAAACTCTGATACCACAGGTATCTCTGTGACTCTGTGTTAGTTTAGTCACTAAACCTCCTTGTGTTGGTAAATAATAACACTTGTAAAGTCATAAGGCAGGCCAGAGGAGCTAGCTTAGTCAGGAAAGTGCTGCCATCCAGCACTGATCCCCAGGACCCACAAGGAAAAAGCAGAGGGTGGCGTGGTAGGAGGCACCCATAATCCCAGTGTGAAGGAAGCAGAAACAAACAAGCTTCCTTGAAACTCACTGGTCATCTAGCCTGCACAGCTAAGTCCAGACAGCAAGAGAACCTGCCTCAAAGAAACACAAGGGGTGATGTTCGAGGAGTAAGACCTAGTTCCCACACACATGCACACAGACATGTACCTGCATAAACCCATGCGAGTACACAAACATAAATCCAAATGTATACACACACACACACACACACACACACACACACTGTCTCACACACATGTTAAGTATGCAAAGTCATAAAGTGGTGGTAAGTAGTCCTCACTGTGCTAAGAGGATCAAGTGAGACACTGTAAGAGCTGTGTTGGGACCTTGGTGATGTACAATCACTGTGATGAATTCTTATCCTCTAGGGAGAAGCGGCTGCAGCCTGAAGCTTCTCAGGAGCTACCAAGTGGCATGCGGAGCGCTACAAGATGAACATCCAACCTTTTGCTGTCAGTTTCTTTAGCGTGAAGAGGCACTTCCAGCTGGAACACGCAGTGAGAATGACTCACTGAAGTGTTCAGTGAGAACCAAGCCTTTCCCCTTGGTTCCTGAAACCAACAAACCATGCTTCCCCCACCGCAGACATGGACCAGACATAGCTGAGGAAGAAAGAAAAGTCCAGGCTGTGCTGGGTCAGGAGTCTCCATTCCGGGGACTAACACAGGCTCTGAGTGGATCATAGAAGACAGATGTGAAACTGGACACTCTTGTAACTTAGTCTTTAGCAGGACCCGAGGGGTCATGGAAGTGAAGTTCCAAAACGATGCTCACACTCCACAAACTAAACAGACAATAACGAGGATGAAGTGGCAAACGGACATCACCCCAGAACTAGGGGTCCTAGCCTGGGTGCATGCTACAGAGAAACAGAGGTGCCAGCCACATGCACAGTTGAGGAAGACCAGACGCTGGCAAGGTCCAGCACCCAGCAAGTACGAACGGGACATGGCATGTTGAGGTTCTGTCCAGAAGCCAAGAGCTGGTTTGAGACTCAGTGACAGGATCAGAGCTAGAACTGAGCAGCCAGCAGGGAACACTAAAATGACTTGCCAAGGGGTCAGTGGACAGGATATCCCCAAGCGCTTGTCAAGATGCAAATGACCAGGCCGCACTGCACCCCCTCCAGAGAGTCTGAGTATGGCAAGCTAGATGGGCTGTAAAACTCTGTGCTGTTAGTCACAACCCAACAGTTCTTTGTAGGAGTGGCCTGGGCCCCCAGTGCTTGATGGTAATCAGTGGAAAGAAAAACAAAAGGACAAAAACCAAACACTCTTTATGGATTCTTAGAGCTCTTTGTTCGTTAGGTGCCTTTGTATGAGTTTTAAAAAGGAACCCCCTAGGGAACAGATGAACTTGATAAAAAATGTTCATTTCTCCAGTAAGTCTGAGTCCTGGAGCCCAGGGAAGGGTGGGTTTCAGTCGCTTCTGTACTCTTGGTTTGAAGGCCTTGAGGAGTCTAAAGCACAGGGGCTGATTACCCCTTAGTCGCTGATAGTGGCCAGCACTTGCAAGCTGCTGGGAATGTGGATTTGGAAGGAGGACCCCGGAGGGGAGAGCTCATGTTCTAGAGCCTATTAGTACAGATCTGTGGCCGTGTCTCTTCACTCGACCAGTCATAAACGTCTTAAGTCTTCCCCATGCACAGCAGCCCCACCCAGGAAACTGAATTGTGCTATTAAATGCCAGTGAGTCACGATCAGAGCCAGGGCAGCACCTCACCACTTGTCAAGGACCTTGGCAATCAGTAGTGGTCTCCAGTGACCACAGGAAGGTGGCCACTCTGGGGCCACCACGACCCCATGACCTTAGTACAGGGAGGAATGTTCTAACGAAAGCTAACACAGGATGACATTCTTCCACGCACAAACATAATTAGCAGATAGACACAAACCTCCCGGCTTAGAGATGTCCCTGCTGTCTATCTCTTGGCATTTCACTTTGAGTCTTGCCAGAAAGATCTGTCCAGACACATAGGGCTTGATTCAGACATACCAGAAACGGTAAAAGGACAGCCAGAGTCCAGGAAGCTAGACGGGCAGACTACTTCCACCAAACTAGGTAAAAGCAAGTCCTAGCTACTGATACAGCTGTAGCACTTCATTTCTCTTTACCGAGTGGACAGGATATCCCCATATTGGAATTAAGTTGCTCAGGGATACGTAACTCAATCCATTTGTGCTGCTGTCAGGAGTACCAAGGCTAGACACTTATAAATGGCAAATTTGTACTGTTCCTGGCTCCAGAGGCTAGAAATCTAAGCTAAGATCTTAAGTCTTAGTGGTCGAGGACAGATATCTTCTGGCCCACAGATCTTTGTCATGGTCTATCCTCACATGGCAAAGCTGGGCTCTCCCGAGGGCCTTTTGTTTGTTTGATAATGGCCCTGTGATCATTATTTTAGTTACCACTATGGTGAGAAGCAACCTAAGGGGCTAAAGAGATGGCTCCATGGTTAAGGTCACTTCCTGATCTTTCAGAGAACTGGAGTTTGGGTCCCTAAACCCATGTTCACAACCACTTGTAACTCCAGCTTCAGGGGGCCAGATACCCCCTTCATAGAGGTCTTCTGGCCTCTATGGACACAGACACATACACACACACAACTACATAAGTAAACAATGAACTAATTTTTAAATGAAGCAAGTTTTAAAAAGGAAGAATTTGTTTTAGCTAAGAGATGGAGGGAACAGAGTTCACCATGGCGGGAGGTGTGGTGGGCAACATCTGGTGGCAGGACTATGTGGCAGCTTGTTCACATCTTGACTGACCATGAAGCAGAGAGAATTTGATCGGGAACCATATCTGGGCTGTAATCCATGGGGCACACCTCCCACTTCCTCCAGGAGAGTCCTAAAGCTCTGCAATCTCCCAAAACAGCGCCGCCTGCTGGTGGCTAACTGTTCAGATACATGAGCTGATAGACATTTTATAGTCAACCCTGGGGCAGACACTGACTCCTTTTGTGAGCCTACTTCCTTCTAGGTACACAAAGGTATTATTTCCCAACATCCGACGGTGGAAGCTGACATTTTATCATGTGGGTTTGGGAAAAACACAAATACCCAGAGGTCTCTAGCAATATGCTAGATGTGTCTGGTCTTGAAGCATTGCCAAGAAAGTGTGGTGATTCCCTGCTGCAGACGACACTGGGACCTTCTGGTAGGAAGGTTTAAATATAGAGCAGTTGGGCCTGGTAAGATGGCTCAGCAGGTAAAAGAACTTTCCATACCAAGCCAACAATCTGGTCCCCAGAACGCATGAAGAAAAAGCCAAATGTACTTATCTGTAATCCTGGCTCTCCTATGAGATGGGGGTAGGAGGAGAGGATCACTCCAAAGCTTTGGGACAGTGCATTAGTTTTCTTCTGCTGTGCTAGAGCATTACCAAAAATGACCAATAGAAAAAAAGAATTTGTTTTGGCTTAAAGGTTCTAGAGAGATAAGAGTTAATTGTGGTAGGGTTGGCATGGCTGCGGCCAGCAAGAACAGGAAGTTGGGAGGTCACATCTCCAACCAGGCGTAGAATGCAGAGTGAGAACTGGAAGTGAGGTAAAGCTATAAGTTTTCAAAGGCCATGCCCAGTGACATACTTCCTTCAGTAAGGCTGTACCTCCTAAAGGTTCCATGACCTCTCTAGACAGCACTGTCAACTGGGGACCAAATATTCAAATACATAAGCTGTTGGGGAGCATACCTCATTTAAACCATCAGAACCAGCTTGGAGTTGTACTGGGGCAGTTGAGAGCTTCTGCCTCAAGCAAGGTAGAAGGAGATAACTGATTCCCAAAGATTGTCCTCTGACCTTCACATAAATGCTCTGGCACAAACATTCTCTCCCCCCTCCCTCTTGCTTGATTCAGTATTTAATGTTCTACTGTAAGCATGAAGATATTTCTTGAGGAGTGCAGACCTCCTCACATGTCCTGAGACCTGGTCCTTTTTGGTTTTTCGAGACAGGGTTTCTCTGTGTAGCCCTGGCTGTCCTGGAACTCACTCTGTAGACCAGGCTGGCCTCGAACTCAGAAATCTGCCTACTTCTGCCTCCCAAGTGCTGGGATTAAAGGCGTGTGCCACAACTGCCCGGCGGCCTGGCCCCTCTTAACAGCTCCCAGTTCACTTTGTCATACCTGCTTTGGGCCTCTGTCTGGAGCAAAGGGCAGCATTGGGCCCTGAGTAGGAGTAGAAGAGTAGAGAGTCAGGAACTCCTACAAGACAGGTAGGAGTCAGGGAGCTTCATGCTGATTTCACTGTCCCATTGAATCTCATGGTGGAACACACAATCAAAAACAAAATTACTAAGACTTTCAAGTCACTGCAGAGCCCAGAGCCTCCTCATGAGTGGGGAGTCCTGTGCGACTGGACTGTCACTGGCATTGGTACTAGAACTCAAAAAACTTGGGTTAACAATCTGGTTCTGAAACATCCTCACATCTATCCTTGCAGGGACAGAGTCCAGATTTAACACAACGAGTCAGACATCTAAGCCCACATTTTAACCATGATTCTTGTGAGTTGAATAAGAATGATCTCCATAGGTTTGGAGAACTGGTGGAACTGTTTAGGAAGGATTAGGAGGTGTGACCTTGTTGAAGGAGGTGTGTCAGTGAGGGTGGGCTTTGAGGTTTCAAAAGTCCATGTCATTCCCAGCTAGCGCTCTCCCCTCTCCCTCTCCCTCTCCCTCTCCTTCTCCCTCTCCCTCTCCGACTCCCTCTCCTTCTCCCTCTTCCTCTTTTTCCTGTGTTTGGCTCTCAGCTATTGCTCTGGTTCCATACCTGTCTACCTGCTGCGGTACTTCCTGCCACAGTGGTCATGGACTCACCCCCTGAAACTGTAAGCCCCCAGTAAACTCTTTCATCTATAACATGCCTTGGTCATGATGTCTCTTCATGGGAATATAATAGTAACTAATATAACCCCATACCTTACTTCTTATCCTACAAAAGACTACTACTGGATTGTAGTTCCCACCTCTTTTCATCTTCATCTATCATAGGCCAGTAGTATATCCCTTCTATCTATTTATAACAACCAAAAATATTTCTAGATATCCTCCAATATCCCCTGACAGTAAGCGGGGAATGGCAAAGTTGCCTCCAGTTAAGAACCATTGTTCTAAAATCAGGTGATCTGGGTGGGGTTCTTTGTTTCTAGTTAGTGAGCAAAAGCATTCCAGATTCTACTTGTCTACTTCTGTAGATATTGCTGCAAACTTAGACATACCTCTTGCTTTTACTCACAGCAATATGAGAAACGAGTACAGTCCCTTTAAAACATCTAAGCTACTAAATGGTCTAGCTTAGGCTAGCTTACTTTCAACATGCTCCAAATACTTATAATCACCTGCAGTTAAACAACACTCTCCAACATAGAGCCCATTTGATCAGAAAGTGTTGAGTTTCTCATTCAATTGACTGCATACTATAGGGACAGAGAGTAGAAAGGGGAATGAAAGGCTGCAAGGCACATTTTCATATGAACTTAAAATTTAAAAGCTATGAAGACAAGCCATTGTGAGTTTAGGGATCATTCGTTTCCAGGGGGTCAATGTAGGCTGGGGCTTTGGATGACGTCACCTTCTTGCCTGCCATCTTCTCTTCTCATCTTGTTCCCTTAGCTTCCTGATTCATCTCCTCCTGAATGAATCACACCAAAAGCCTAAGTTCACAGTTAACTTGGAGGAGACACAAACTGAAGAAGACATTTCCTTTAACCCTAAGTCCACGAGGGAAATGGGACCCGTGTGTGATCATACTCATGAGACTGAACCACAAAACCAACCCAAGAAGATGTGGTTTAACGTTAGTCAGTGGAAACGTCCATCTGACCTTAGGGTTTTAAACCATCTCTCCATTTGTTTTGTCAGGCACTCTCTAAGTCAGGCCAGAGCCAGAGATAGGCAATTGGCAGCTCAGAAACAGCTGTCCAGAGGAAGATCCTGGGGTCAGACTAAAGAAAGTAATTATTTGAAGTATAAACTGAAACCCACTTAGATAAGAAAAACACACTTGGGATCAGGGACCTAAGAGATGGGCATTGAGGACACCTCAACAACTGAGCCCAGACTAAGAAGCCTGATGAGCATCCAGCAGACCTGAAAGCCCCCTCTCCTCACCCCAAGGCCAATGCTCTTTCTGATAGGCCTACTTGTTTCCTCTCCTGTGTGACTTTGTATAGCAGCAGTAGCACTCTTGCATCTGATTTCCCTCAGTACATTAAATTCAAGACACCAAGAGCCAAGACCAAGGGGTCTTTATAGGGCCTGACTTAGGCTTCCAAGGCAACGTTTTGGTAATGGATGATTGACTGAGTATTGCTCTTCCTGTCTCCACATTTCTTAGGTACCCCTGAGGCTTTAGCCAGAGCCACACAGATGCTGCCTAGGCATCTGAAAAGTGGACAGTCCATATCAGAGCAGTACCATGAGCAGATTCTGTGTCTTACATGGAAGCCTTGGGCATGGTAATTTCTCTTATATGGAACCTGGACCTTATCCTTGGTAACCGAATCCACTTAATCCTTGGGGACATTCTGGAATGGAGAATGGCAACTTGGGATCTAAACAACTTTAAGGCAAAGAAGATGTACCCTTGCTCCCATCATGGGATGCCTCTGACACAGTGGCTGCTTCAGAAAGTTCATATGATCAAATGAGTCCATCCACAGAATACATGGCAGGGTGTAGTGCAGTGAAGAAAAGGGAGTAGGCTTCAGATTTTGTGTACTGGGCTGAATGTCTGAGCTAAGACTCAACTCCTTCCCACTGTCTGCTGGGCAGGTTGCTAACCACACAGGCTGTCTACGCCATCTTCCTCAAACACATACAAGCATTCTTGGTGGGAAGGAAAGCTCAGTGGAGAATTACTGTAGGCAGTCACCTTCAGGACCATGATAACAGTGTGCTATCCTAAAACACTGGTTTGGAAGGCAGAGCCACGTTTGCAATATCAACTACGCTCATGGAAAAACAGGTAAGAAGTTCACATTATCAATATTCGGCCATGTATGACAATGAAGATAGCTGAGCATCTACCTCATTATTAGAGAGGATGAGTTAAGTGTATGCCCAGTGTGGGACCGGCACATACATGCTTGTGATGGGTAATTTTGGTTGTAAACTAGACTAGATCTGGATTCAAATAAGAGGCGATCTGCTGGGCACACTTGTGGTGATTTTCTTGATCCAGTTAGCTGAAGTGGAAAGACCTACCCTAACTGTGGGCAGTGTGTTCTGACACAAGGTGGTCAGGAAAAAAAAAAAAAAGCTTTTTAATCTTTCTGTCTGCTCAACTTTGCATCTTGCTGGCAAGTTCATCTACCCTGCTTATGAGTTCGTCTACATCGTTGCTGCTGCCACTGTATTCCTTCACTGATGTCAGAACCAAAGCTCCCCAGGTTTCCAATGAAGACTGAAGACCCGCGACTCTCTAGGGATGCTCTAGGCCTTCAGTGCTGCCAAGACATCCGAACTTGTGGACTGAGCAGCCATCTGAGTTCACAGCCTCTCTGCACTAGAGAAGTCAGCCACAGTTGGACTAACCAGCTTAGACTGTGTAGTCCAATCGAATAAATCACTGTTATTTATCTTTATGTATCTTTATTCTCCCAGTCCTGTTCTGTTCCTCTAGAGCAGCAGCTCAACCTGTGGGTCTGTGACCTCCTTGGGGTGGGGGTGGGGTGGGTCAGGGGTGGGTCTGTGACCTCCTTGGGGTAGAGGGTGGGTCCATGACCTCCTTGAGGTGGGGGTGGGTCCATGACCTCCTTGGGGTGGGAGTGCATACCAGAGATCCTGCATCTCAGACATTTACATTATGATTTATAACAGTAGCAAGATTCCTTATGAAGCAGCAGCGAAATCATTTTGTGGTTGGGGAATCAGCATTAGGAAGGTCGAGAACCACCGTTCTAGAGAACCCTGACTAATAATACTGAATGCATAATGCTGAATGACTAAACAAAGGAGCCAATGTAAGCATAGCCTGGTCAGTAAAGATCAGGAGGCTATGTGGACATCATAGGGTATCTAGGTCCAATAAGTGATTGACAGCTAAACCTTGCTCAGCCCAGCTGGATAATATGCTTTTTATTATCCAGCTCATTATTTTCTCCATATGTGATGTGTGACTCTGGAGAAGGCGGAGGAGAAAGCACACTTGATCCATAATCACAGGACAGCAGGGAAGTTTGCTTCTCATTTCCCTGTTGATGGCTAATTCCTGCGAGCACAGGCTCTTCCCAGCCTGAAAACTACACAGAGCTTTCATCTGAGCGATTGTCATGTCAAAACAACCATCAACAAGACAAGACATTCAGGAAATACCTATGTTTGAAGCCTGTGGCGTCAGTATGACAATCCTAGGCAAACCCAGCCGGCA
>JADRCD010230310.1:12201-24357 GCA_019843815.1 Montemys delectorum
GCACTGGTACCCAATAGTCCCTTAAAATGTGCTATTAGTTTAATAGCTAATATGTATAAAGTGAATGTAACCTGGCAGAAATGGCCTTATGTGGAAGAGGGACTTGGCTAAGTTTTCAGGAGCTCTGATGAAGTAGAGGTTACAAGACCACTTTAGTCAAAGTAGCTATTAAACTAATAGCACATTTTAAGGGACTATTGGGTACCAGGCCTTAAGCTAGGTGTTGTACCAATATGACCTAGTCTTAGAGAACCCAGAAGACAATTATCAGACAAGGCAGCAAGCATCCAGAGAGACTAGCTTGTACTCTAGCCTATGTAGACACAGGAAGTAGAGACAGCAG
The DNA here is from genome assembly GCA_019843815.1 of Montemys delectorum. NCBI lineage: Eukaryota > Metazoa > Chordata > Mammalia > Rodentia > Muridae > Montemys > Montemys delectorum. The sequence goes on from JADRCD010230310.1 coordinate 12,545, forward strand.
TGGACTTCAAGTTGACTCCAAAGACTGATTGGGCCACCTCAAGGCTCTACTCTTGTTCAATGCTCAAAGACTTCTTAACTCTCTTTGCAGGAGGAAGCATGATGAGTTCTTCATACAAAAATCTTTCCTTTAATTAAGTTATGCAGTGGGGTTACATGTACCCCAAAGGGGCACCTTATCTATTTCTTCTTTTCAGTGAGGGGCTTTGAACCTGTGACCTCCAAGATGATAGTTAAGTGTTCTATCACTGGACTATATTCTCAGTCCATTTTGACAAGTCCTACATATAAATTAGCCATGACTGTTGCTACACTGCTTTTGTGTTTCTGATAGAACGAATTTCAGCGGTGGAAGATGAAAGTCCTTCAACGTCAGAAGGAGTTGGAGGTAGAGAATGTCCACTTGACATCGTTACTGTAATTGGAGTCATTCTTCAGCATTACTCAATGGCTCCCTGACTTTCAAGGTCCTGCACGATGTGACCATTACCTTCCTTCATTTGTCTAGATGACCTAGGCCTACTGTCTGTTTCTGCTCCAGAGACTATATTTCCTCTCTACTCCATTTCTTCCACACATCCTCACCCAATGAACCTTCCTGATCCTTTAAGCCAGAGACCTAAATGTGTTTTGTTAGAGTTACCTGTGCTGACCCCCTGGTATGGTTGAATGTTCCACATCTGGTTTAGGTCCAAGTGGAACTAGAAAAACACAAGAGGTATTCTATTCTGGGGGACTCTAACACAGGGAAGTGGTTATAGGTGTCGTTGGATTGTACACAAAGAGAGGTTGAAGTAACTGAGGGATTAGCAGGATAGAGTTGCCAATCCTAGAACTAGGAAACAAAAGGGCATGGGGATGTTTCCAGGATAGAGGAGCTCATAGCTCCTGCTGGTACATCTGAAGAAGCAGTGCTGGCTGGGCATGGGGATGGGAGCCATAGGCTGCTTTAGGCAGAGAGAGTGCTCAGTCATCTAAGAAAGGACACACGTGGGTGCAGTGAAGTTGGGCAAGAACAAGAGAAAACAGAAAGGGCTCCTGTTCTCCTCTGCCTTCCTCATGTCTCCTGTTAGCAGAACCTAACAAAAAGATAGCTGCTGTCTAGAAATGGGGTTTTCAGAGTCCTACCCAGGATGTTCCAGAGTCAAATGTAGAACAGATGCTGAGTTCTGTTGCTGGTGCCAAATGTTCATCACAATCATAACTGAATTTTTTGTGATTGTTTCATATTCCTCTCTTCCATTACCAGGCATGTCCAAGCTTCAGGCTCCATGTATCCCAGGATAGCTATGAATGTGGACATTTGAATATGCCAGTGTCATATGGGAATATCTAGGCACCACTGAGCCTGGGCTGTAAGTTCACTGATGGAAAAGTGACAGTGACTTGCTTTATTGTTGTCTTTACCCACAGCAAATGTATCTGGGATACAATGAATCCTCAATAGTTGCTCGCTGAAATGGATTCATGAAAGAAGTGGTATTCATGAGATAGTAGAACAAGTACTGAAACTCTTCTTTTTTCTTTAAGATTTATTTTTTTATATATGTATAGACAGGCTGTGGTGCTGGATCCCGGGAAACTGGAGTTACAGGCAGTTGTGAACCACCAGATGTGCCCAGTGGTATGTGAACTCGAGTCTTCTGGAAGAGCAAGAAGCATTCTTAACCTCTAAGCCACTTAATTCACCAGCCCCAAGTATTGGGATTCTCATGTAAGAGGATGTGCTAGAGTGAGATTTGGGAAGATGGCTCTATGGTAAAGTGTTTGCCATGCAGACATGAGGAGCTAAGTTCAGATACAAGCTGGGCATAACACATCTGTAATCCCAGCATTAGACTGAGTAGAGACAAGAGGATTCCTCAGGGCATGATGGCTAGCCAGTCTAGGCAAAATAGCAAGTTCTGGGTTTCTTGAAAGAACCTGTCTCAAAAAATAAAGTGATGAATGATAGAAAAAAATTCTGACATTAACCTCTAGTTTCTATGTGCACATTCACAGAAACACACACACACACTCATACACACACACACACACACACACACACACACACACACACACACTCACTCACAGAGGAGGCAGGGGAGGGAAAGCAAGAGAACAGGACTAGCAAGGGATGAGCTCAAGTCAGTGATGTTGGTCAAAGTGTTGACTCAGACTGGTCCTACAGGGCTCTGGACCATGAACTATTCCCTAGGCCTGCTGTCCCCTCAGGGGACTCTGTTAGGCTCTAGCTGCAGTGGGGGCCCCTCAGGATGCAAATAATTCATGCAACCTCCCTGGGAAGATGGTTCCTGAAGAAAAGGGGAAATTCCCCAGAGAAAAGGCAGTTGTGAGGATCAGCAGTCATCACCCACAGCATGGGACATGGTAGACCCACCTGTGCAGAAGGTTCAGGGTGAGACCAAGCACATCTTCAGCCAAGGGTGGTACCCACTCTTCAAGGAGAGCTATGGCAGAGGCTTTCGGGTCTTTCTGGGGTCTTAGGCTTCTTGGGCTGCACTTTGCAAGATAGAGTGGATTCCTTTCATCCTGTGGGGATTTTTACCAGACATGACAGAAGCTAAAATGTTAATTGCCCACATTCCTGGGTAGCCTGGGCCTTGGCATGTCTTCTGGAGCCAGGAGCAACCACAGACATAGCCTCAGCACCACAGGGGCCCTCAAATGGCAGATTCCATCCCCACATGCTCTCCTCTGTGGAAGAAAGACAGGCCCCTCACTCCTTCCCTAGCTGCCCCGCAGGTGCCCACTCAGTGGTGGCCTGGCAGCCTGCACCAAAGAATGTCACTCTGGCCTGAGGCCCAGCCTCAGACAAAAGCCCTTTTGGAGCTAAGCCTACATCCTCTGGCTGACAGGACCCTCCCCCATCACCAACTAGGGCGAGCAGCTAAATTCATCTCCCTCCAGCTGATGCTCCCCACAGGGCAAAGCCACCTCCCTACTCAGGAAGCAAAAGGCGGTTGACTCTTGCTTGGCTGCCTCCGGCTCTCCGACAAACAGCTGACAGTCCTCACACCAAACAGGAGAGGATGACCAGACAACTTTGCTCCAGACCAGGCCAGAGAGGCCTCCAGACACACGTGTGCACTGGGAGCTGGGAGGAGGTGCCTAAGCATCAAGAACAAAGGACAAAGCCTGAGCCCCAAGCAAACCTTCACACCCAAGCTTGCCTCTGGCTGGGAGCTTGAAGTCACGCTGACTTGAGTTTAAATTTCTGCTTTGTTGGAAGTACCAGCCAGCCACTTACCAGCCAGGTCCTGCTCTGAATTCTTAGCCATTTTTCCATGAAGAGAATAATACCATGTGATTACCTGTGTTGAAGATTAAGGGTGATATTATAAGATCCTAGTAGAACACCTGGCACTGCTGCCACAAACCAGTCTTCTGCTGCATTCCCTCTTCGATCCCACAACTGAAGACCTCAGCCCCCATAGACCTCCAATTTGCAAAATAATGGGTTTGGTAAACTTAAACTCCTTCAGTTTTGTTTCCCTGGAAAATATTCCTAGAACTCTGTCTGCTAGGCCTTAAAACTGGTGCATAAGAGACCTCCCCGCTAAGGTTGATCCTAAACCCAGCATCTCCTGTAGATGCGGCCTTTGTTGTTTGAGATGCTGACAATTACTGCAGCTCTTTGTTCAGTGTCTCTCAGCTGACTGTCTGGCTCATCAGGACGTGGCTGTCCTGAAGCCAATTTGAATTGATTTCTGCAAGTGAAATTTCAAGGGACAATGTGCCAGGTGTCTCAGCGAGCTGGAGTCCGGTGTGCTCTCTGTCATCTGCTCCGTAAGAGCCCTAACTCCTGTCTGGGTGGTGAGAGACTTATTTTCACGTTTGGTATTTCATTCCATCTTCACAATGATGGTGCTGCAATTATCCCATTCACAAATAAGAAAACCAGTAAGCCCTTACGTGGTCTGGAGGGCGGTATATGTGGCAGCTGCTGCCTTGGCCGTGGGGCCTAGGCTTCTGCTTAGGACGCATTATTTCAGCAAGTTGCTGAGTATCTCTTTTGCTTCAGGTATGCTGTGATATATACATGGATTACAGAACAGTGAGCACCTCATGGTTGGAGAGGGAGGTGTATAGACCACACAGTGTGATGTGCTTTATAGTCCACACACGTCCACCAGCCTCCTCACCCTCTCCTTGTTCCAAGTTTCTTTCCAATGTTCACAGCAGTCTTTCCTTCATCCAGAAAGGGGCCTGGCTCTTATGCTTGGTTTAAGTGATGAACTCTGGCTGAGCCACTGTTCCTGGACCTGAGCACTTACAAATTGGGGCTGTGATGATGATTTCCCTGTCGTGTGTTACACTTCAGAACTCTTAAGATAGTCATGGTTTATTTACACAAGGAAAATCCCTGAGTATGAGTTTTCCTAGATTACTATTCTGAGTCTGCTCATGACTCCCAAAAAAAGAGGTTGTTGAAATCCCAACCTCCATACTTATAACTATGACCTTACTTGGAAATATGGTCATTGTGGATGTAATCAGGTTAAATAAAGTCATAGTGAGTTAATATGGAACCTAAATCCAATAGCTAGAAGGCTTGGAGACACTGACCTTTGAGAAAGAAGGCCACGTGACACAGAAGAGAGCCCAGAAACACAATTGCAAGCCAAGGATGCCCTGGATCACCCATAGAGACATGGAAAGGAGAGTCCCTCTTGGGACCAGAAGGAACTAGTCCTGCTGATACCTTGATTCTGACTCAACTACGAGATAATCAAGTTTTCCTTTCAGTTGCCCAGGTTGTGATTCCAAGAGGGATCACGTTTGGATCCCCATGCAGTCTCTTGGTAGAAAGTAGAGAATGTGCCCAATGTGATTTGAACTTAATTGTTTGGCAGCCTTCTTACTTTCAGCCTACCTAGGTCACCTTTCTGCCTTTCTGGGCCAAATGTCTTAGTGTCACCCAGTTTTGGCTCCCAAGCGGCTTACCTGTAGGGTGTGTGTACTTCAAAGCTCAGGCTGCCCCTCTGCCTTCTGACTGGGTCTGGCATCATCAGGAGAGTCAGAGGTGGCAGAAAGAGAAGGAAGAGCATTGTGTCCTGTATGCCTTCACTGGTGGCAAGTAAATCCTCCGAAGGGCAAGTGACAGCTGCTTCCCCAGGTCTTCCTGAGGAAGCTGTCTCTAGGTGGCTCTCCCTTGAATCTGGCCCCACCAACCAGGCACAGGTGGTCACATGACTGTTGTAGCTCTTGACCACCACCTCCTCCTCGTTGCCAAGTGCTTTGCCTGGCCCTGTCCACAACTTTGTAATTAGTCTTTTTATTCATTTTTCATGTACTCAGTTTTATGCTCGTTTTTTTTTTCCTTCTGGGACCATGAGAGATAGTAGATATTACACACAGGAATCCTTATAATATACTGAATATTGCTGTGTAGGTGGGTGTCTGTTTAACAAATGGGTTATTACTGTCCTCCAAGCAAGATCCTATGCCTGAGTATATCCTGACACCCTGTTTCTATGGTCTCCATTGCTACGGAGACTCCAGGTTGTGCCTTCCAAACACAGCATGTCACTGCTCACCAGCACCCTTCCTTCCACCCCCATAGCACTAGTGAGACACAGATCCTGTTCTCTGACATCACACTCAGTACCAGGGAGATCAGAGTTTTATATGCTTTTTAATCCCATTTTTTTAAATTTCTTTTTGGGTCTGAGTTCTGAAAATTTATGCCCAGCATAGTAATATCACAAGCAAACCATGTTGCATGCACTGTACATACCCCCTAGTCCACAGTCTCCAATTATGACACTAACTTCACAAGAGATGCTTTTAGGTTGTATGGTTTAAGTCTGAAATGTCCCCCAAAGGCCCTTATTGTGAACATCTGGTTCCCGGACAGAGGTGCTATTTGTATAGAGGTGGTGGGACCTTGAGATGATGTGTCTTAGCATCAAGAAGCAGGCCACTCAGTAGAGATAGATATTGAAGGCTACAGCCTGCCCTGCTTCCAGTCCCATTCCAATTCCTTGATCAGCAAGGTGGGAGGAGCCTCTGCTACATGTCCATCTCTATCAGGGCCACAATACTGAAACTATGAGCCCAAAGGAATTTCTTGTCCAAACTTGCGTCCATTGGGTCCTTTGGCATGGGAGTGGGAAAAAAGCAGCGTCTATAGGCTATGTTTCTTCATGGCTTTCTTTACTACTAGAATCATAGATTGCATGCTGAAATCCATAGCAAAAATCAGATACTCTATCGATGATAGAGTACTGCATACATGCTGCATTCTCTCCTAGGCCTCATTGAGCTTTAGCACATTCAACAGTATGTTGAGCCAGCTTGGACCAGCTTGCAAGAGCTGATTATTAAATTTTCAAGGACTTTGCAAGCTGCTTATGAACAGTCATTATTAAAAAACTATATTATGTAAGTTCACAATTAAATAAATTACATTAAAAAACAAATGCAATAAAAGCTCATCAGTTGCTAATTACTTCACTACCCGTAACTATTATCTAGGCTCGGATAACCTCCTGCATCTGTGCTGTGGGGATGCTAGATAGCGATGCCCATTTCTTCCCAGCTCGTATTAGAGACGCTGCAACGCTACCTTGAAGTCAGCTGCAGTAGGGAGCCTCTGTACTGTGGGAATGAGCACACTCTGCAAACTGAGCTCTGTCCTAGGAGGCAAGTGTTAAACACTGATCGTGTGGTAATCCTTACACCACCCCTACAGACTGACGCTTTTACAGATGAAAAAGACAAGTTTGGAGGAGATAGCTATTCCAAATCTCAAAGCTAATCCAAAAGCAAAAGGTGGAGAGAAGACTGAGATTCTTAACTCTTTAAACTCCTGAAAAGATACAGGCTACAGCCACTACTGATCCCTTAAGAGCCTGCTGGTATTAATGGCTGCCTTCCAGAGTGACACTGTTGGGAGGTAGTAGAACCTCCTAGAAGTAAGGCCTCATGTGACCCTTTGGTTACTATCGTGTAACCCCTCAGGAGGAGAAGAATATCATCAAATAAGTAAACCTGGACAAACAAACACCATTTCTCTGTTCTGGCTCCAGATGTGCTGCTTGCAGTTCCAGCCATGATTCGACACCATCTGTGAGTCTCACCAGATGCCACACCCATGGTGCAGACACTTGGGTTTTGACCTTCTAAAACTGTAAACAAAGGAAAAACATTTTCCCTTCACCAAGTTATCTGCCTTGTGATGGTGTAGAAGCACCCACAAATCCACAGAACAATCAGTGCACAGACAGTAATCAGACAGTAGGATGTGGTTGTTCTCATCTTTGCGCAGACAAGAAAACTAAGCACGGAGGGGTAGATGGTGTTGGTCCAAAATTATAGTTAATAAGGAGAAAGACAGCGTGTCAAAGCCAAGACGTCTGTCCCCACAGCCAGCACACTTACCCACATTCAGAGCCCTTGAGGAAATGGAGTGGGCAGGACAGAGCCAACCATCGTCTCCACCCGTCTCCTTTTCCACGTCTCGATCCCATCTCCCCTCTCTCTTGCTACGTGATAGTTTAGCCCCCATTCTCCCAAGGCTTACTTTGTTTCTCTCTTTCTGCTTTGGCTTGCTCATTCCCAAATTTACATGTCCTCCATTTAAGGACTTGCCTAGGCTCACAATGATTTTGTTCCAGAAAATGCCAGCTTCCCACGAGATAGCATCTTACTGGGACAGCTTGGGTTACTCAGCTGCCCTGGCTCAATCAATGAATCCGGGGGGGGGGGGGTTGCTAGGCACGTACCCATGGGGACAAGATGAGACACTGAGGGCGTGTGGACTGAAACACTCTGAATGTACCTACAGCCTTCCTATTGGCTGCCCAGCCAATGGGTCCGTAGGATGTGAACACAAGTACAGAATTACCCACTCCCTGGGTCTCAGAATGAACACCACATATACTTAGTCATTTAACAGAGTAACGCTCCAAAGTGCATCTCATCAACCTCACCCTCTTGTACTGAGAGAGATCCAAGGCACAGAGAGGTTTAGACACTTGCCTATTGATCAGCAGCCATCCCTCAGCACCCACAGAGGATGAGTTCCAGTTCATCCTGCAGATACGCAAATCCCAGTACTCAGAGTCCTTGCACGAGACTGCATATTGCTTGCAGATGACTACACACATCCCCTAGCCATCTCTAGATTAATTATCCTATGGGTTTGAATGTTGCCAGATGGCTACCATACCATATTGTTTAGGGGATAATGACAAGGGGAAAAGTCTGTACAAGTTTAGCCTACACATAATTTCCTCCAAACACTTTTGACCCACGATTAATTGAATCTTAGGATTCTGAGGTCACAGATAATAGACAGCAGGCTATAGTGGCAAGTGGCATGCCTGAAGTCCAATCGTAGCTGGCCATTCTCTAGTCTGCTCTGTTCTCTCTCTGCCTGTACCTGACCATCCAGATGATGAGCTGCTATGAGGATCAGAGTTCTATCAACTCCACTTAAAAATGAGCGTGCTCCTGTTCCTGTGTCATCTTTTATGATGAGATTAATGCAGGAGCTGCCTATGAAAGCAGACTAGACATGTGCTAGGTCAGCTGGCCTTTCCAGCCTTCTCCAGCATCCCTCCCAGAAGAGTCACCTTACACCTGGGAGTCTCCCTGGGAGGACTGTCATGAACCTAAACATGCCATTTAGAAGAGGAAACAACCTTCTGTTGGTGGTTCTCGTTCATGCACATACTTGCACACACACACACACACACACACAATTAAAAAATAAAATTTCTTGCTGCTGGACTTGGTGGGGAGGCTGAGGCAGGAGGATTGTAAATTCAAGGCCAGCCTGGGCTTCATAAAAACAACAAATAAGCAAAACCTCATTACCTTCAAAGTCAAGTCGAAGCTTTTTGACAGTACACACCGGGCTCCTAATACACCTGACCTGTTCTTCCAACCTTGGAGTAGCAACTTCCTGTGGTCAGTTCTCTGTTCAGGAACACTTAGATTCCCTCACCTTCAGGTCCATCCCCCTCCCAGGGGCAAGCCCTGCTCATCCCGTGGAAATCAGCCCAGCTGTTGTCCTGGAGATCTTCTCAGGGCTCCCCTCCCTCCTTGCTTCCGGATTTCCCCCATCCTTTCTTCACCTTCCCCTGAGAAGTAAATTCTGCCCCTGTGCTTTTGCCTCACTCTAGCATCTGAGACAGAGACTGGCATACAGATCCTCATTGAAAGTTCACCGTGTGTGTGTGTGTGTGTGTGTGTGTGTGTGTGTGTGTGTGTGTGTGTGTGTTTTTATATGTGTCTTGGGGAAGGGAAGGTACAGTGACATGTCACTGTGAGCATGTGGCAGTCAGAGGTCAACTTTCAGGAAAGGCAACTCTCCTTTGGCCATGTGAGTCCCAGGGATCAAACATAGCTCATCAGACTTGGTAGCATACACCTTTCCTCATGAGCCATACATAGGCCCGTGTGTTTTATCTTTAATCTCTAATTATTTGTATTAAAACATCTCCTTGTAATACTTTTTAAAAGCAAATACATAAAACCAGAAAAATCACTTGTAATTCTTCAATACACATAAATACAAGTTTCTTCCCTGATTTTCTATGTACAAAAGTCATCTTAGGGCAGTGGGGATGGGGGTGCAGTGTGCACGTGCATGCGTGTGTGTGTGTGTGTGTGTGTGTGTGTGTGTGTTTGTATGTGTGTGCGTGTGTGTGCATGTGTGTGTGTGTGTGTGTGTGTGTTCCACTTCTCTACAACTCTGCTGGCTAAGTGACCATTGTGATGACCCACTGGCCTGGGCACCCTTTTTATAATAATTATTATTATTATTTTATTTATTTATTTATTACAAGTACACTGTAACTGTCTTCAGACACACCAAAAGAGGGCGTCCGATCTCATTACAGGTGGTTGTGAGCCACCATGTGGTTGCTGGGATTTGGACTCAGGACCTTTGGAAGAGCACTCGGTGCTCTTACCCGCTGAGCCATCTCGCCAGCCCCCTGAGCTCCCTTTTTTAAAGCCAACAGTGGAGCTGAGCAGAGAAGCCCCCTTGTGTTCTCAAAATTAGTTCTCCTCCCGCACCCCCATGCTCTTGTTCACAGGAACACCAGCACATAGCTGCACACGTGCATCAGAGATCCTGCATTTAAGAACAAGAAGCTTGGCGCACTTGGGAGGCAGAGGCAGGCGGATTTCTGAGTTCGAGGCCAGCCTGGTCTACAGAGTGAGTTCCAGGACAGCCAAGGCTACACAGAGAAACCCTGTTTCGAAAAAAAAAAAAAAAAAAAAAGAAAAAAAGAAAAAAAAGAACAAGAAGCTGACGATCTTCAATAAGAGGCCTCCAGAAAAGGGTGTGTAGCTCCCTTCTTGGAAAAGGAAGTTTACTTTTACTTTTTCTGGGGCAGGATTTAAGGAAGTGCCCCAGCAGGACACGTGCTGATGACTGAGTTCTGCAGTGTTACATAAGGGTGGAGCTGAGCCTAAGCAAGAACGGTGTATGTGTATGTGCATGTGTGTGCATGTGTGTGTGTGAGTGTGCGTGTGCGTGTGTGTGTGTGTGTGTGTGTGTGTTTGTGTGTGTGTGTGTGTACAGTGGTGTACAAAATATCCTCCCAGCCAAACAACTGCCATCTTGGGAGTTCAGCTGAACCCACTTACAACAGATCATCCCACTAGGCTTGTTTACTGTGAACATCCCCTCATGGAGGGGTAGGGAGAATCACAAGGCCCTCATCTGTGTGGGTCACTCCTTGGCCCCCTATTGCAGGCAATTCTGCTCTAACTGTCTGTGGTAGGGAGAACATCCACACTCTAGTAACTGACCCCTCACATCATACGCCTTGAAGGACACCCAGTGTAGATGGAATTGTTCCTCAGTTGGTGCTTGAGACCTTAGGAGGAGGGAGAGACAGAGGCCATCTACCTCTGGCAAGGAATTTTACCAACAGGCACAGTTGACAACACAAATACAAGGAGTTTGGTTTAACTTGGCTTAACATCTCCCATGTATTAGCTGCAGAGGTTGAACACATTCCCCTTAGCTTTCTAAATGATGCTGCCTTCATATATGCTGCCCCCTCCCCCTGACAATTGTTCTGAACAATTTGAAATAAGAGGGCTGTGCTGGTGGAGATCAAATGAAAGAGCTAGGTTAGATAGTCCAACCTGGGCTAGTGACAAGCGTGGACTTCTTCCCTACTGGCCAAAGCAGCCCAACTCCACGCCTGGTTCTCAGCACTGGCCTCCCCAGGAGATTTTATGGCATAGGGGAGCAGGACAGATTGAGGCAGTAACTGAATTCTAAACGAGAGGCAGAGGTCTGGAAATGATAGATAATAGATCGGTAGATAGGTAGATAGATAGATAGATAGATAGATAGATAGATAATTGATAGATGGATAGATAGACCTTATGTGTATAAATAATAAAGATATCTTTCTATCATTATACTCTTATACCTTGCTCTCTCTCTCTCTCTCTCTCTCTCTCTGTGTGTGTGTGTGTGTGTGTGTGTGTGTGTGTGTGTGTGTGTGAGTTCCCTGCTAACAAAAGCATGCAGCCAATTCAGGAGTACTGGACACAGGCATCGTAAAATACACACACACACACACACACACACACACATACACACACACATACACACACACATACACACACATAAAGAGAGAGAGAGAAAAAGAGATAAAAGAATAGAGAGAAGGCAGCTCTCTTCAGTGATAAGCAGATACCAAGCTTTCTTTAATCTGGGCCTGGGAGCCTTAGTTCCCTCTTTGGCCTCACCCCTTGCAGCTTCCTACATTCTATGAACCACTCTCTCTTTCCCAAACATATCTCTTGGGTCCTGTCTCTTTGCTTCACTACTCC